>RJWM01007315.1:0-78876 GCA_004363535.1 Dasyprocta punctata
TACTGGGATGATTCCAAATTGTGATCTACACTCTTTCTCCAAGAATCCACAGTGGGACTGTGTCCAGTTGTCCATAATGATAACCAGCTCTTTAATTCCCTCTTTTTTGGCTTTTTTCCATTTATGGTCTAATTTCCTTTATTCTCTCACTTCTGATTCCTGGGAATCATCTCAAATAAGCTACCTGCACCTGGCGGTGTGGGGGAACAGGCCCCCATCAGCTCGTGAGGTCAATCAGTAAATTTTCAGGAGTTTTGCAGTTCAGTTGTTGCAACATTGATACCTTAAAATGGGCCATGTTTTAAGTATTTATATCCGAGAAATTTACAAATGTAACCACTCAGGGCTTTTGTTTATTTGCTTTTTCAGGAGAACCAGCCATTAAGTACTTCCAAGTACACACACTGTTGTCGTGACACACCTTATCTAGAGTTTGCTTTCGGGAACCCCCAAAGCAAGAGCATGAGTAGCAAGTGCCCAGTGGAGCCAACACATGAACATTTATAGCCAAAGAATAAAAATTTACTGTGGCTATTACAAGCATTTCACTGTGGGCTAAAGGGTCAATGATTCTCACTACACTTACCCAATGGAAGAGAATTTGTTATTGAATTTAGAGTTAGGTGAGTAGGTAGAGAAACTAAGAGGAAAAAAAATGCTAGGGGCTTTTGCCACTTGAAAATCATTTCAGAAAAAAAAAAAAAAGATGGGAGAAAATATTGGTGACTTTGGATTTCCCAAAGATTTATTAGGTAGAGCACACAAAAGGAAAAACCAGGGAAGAAAAGAGATTGATAAAATGAGCCAATGAAACAAAATCAAACCATAAAAATCTTTGTGCTTGAAGAGATATTGCTAAAAAATGAAAAAGAAGGGCAAATACTGGGAGAAAATAGTTGAAAAATGCATCTTATACATTGATTGTATTCTGTATAGATAAAGGACATTTATAACACAAAACAAGAATATACTAAGCCAGTTAAAATATGGAGAAACTATCTGAACAATCCCTTGCTGACTGACAATATTAAGTACTGGTGAGAATTTGGGACAACTGGGGTTCTCAAAGTTTGTTCACTGGAATGTGCAGCGACATGGGCAAACAATTTGGTGAGAATAAAGTGTGATCAAATCATATAGTGGACATTTGAATTCACAATTATTAAGGTAAAAGATAATTTGCCATTAGTCTCCCTGAAAATATTCCCCTCACTTCAAACACTTATCCCATCGCGCTTGCCACCTTCCGAAGCACTTCCTCAAGTCCTCTTTTGTGGGTGCCATTAGTTGTGCTGTTGTTGCTGCCTTGATTTCCTGAACTGATTTAAAAATTATCTGTCATGGTGATTTTTAAATTTTAAATGTCTGTAATTGCTGATTGCCTCTTTGGCTAGCATTTGGAGGATCATTATTTAGTCCTACAACTGACACATTTTCTACTTTTTCATCACTTTACTTGCAAGCCACCTAAACATCTCTTCTGATGAACAATGTTCTCTTTGCCATGTTACCAAAACAGACCTGACACTGTAATCACACAGGACAATGTTGGGAAGTATGAATACCTAAATGATTTTTAAAAGGTATTATTTTTTCCTTCTGTTTTCAAATTATTTGTAACTGTTTCAAAAGATACGGCCACCGCCATCGCTCATGGCATCCCCTGAATCAGTGATGGTGAACCTTTTAGAACTTTCACTGATATAAACAACCCACTGTGGCTTGCATGCCCTAGGTTCACTGCCACTGACCTAGATCATTTCCAAGTACTCCTGATCTTGTGGCTGGCCTTTTGTGTGTATGTGAAACCTGTCCTGGTGGATCTGGCTGCTGCTGCTGCCTTGCCAAGTAGACTTCTCTTTTCCAAGTTGCTTCTCAGCTTTCTGATGTAAGATTTGTACCCAATGTCTGTGGGTCACTTTGAGATATATCTGGAACTACCTTGCCTAGAGCTGAATAGTCCTGCAGGGATCTGCTTCTTCATCTCCATGCAAATTTCCTGAAAACTTAGTGCCAGAGCCCCCCAAATCCTCCTCATCTTCATCTACATTCTCAACTCATCATTTGCTTCTTTTAGTTATGCTAATTCTTCTCCAGTAAGTTTTGCTTGGTGCATCTGTTGGTCCTTGATCAACCGCAGAAGTTGGTCAGCTTTAGATCTAGCAGATTGTCCTTCACAACAGATATAGAATTACCTTCCTGTTTAATTGAGCCAAGAAAAGTGAAGTATGCATCTGATTTTAATTCTGAACCTGCCAATGGAAAATCCAAGTTAAACCACTGTTTTCCTAATTTTCTAACCGTAATTGCATATAAGCGATTTTTCACTTATAGGGTCAATCCGGGGCCTCTGATACTCTGAACTGTTAAACAGAATCAGTTCCAAACCCCAAATTCTCGAGGCGTTTCTTACAACTTGAATAGAGAAAATGTCACTGTCACCCACATTTTCAGAAGGGTGCTGTAAAAATGTGTGCTGGACTTTACCAGTAACTCAGCCTGCCACTCCCGCCCTGTCTTCTTCACCGCGCTGTTGTAAAATTGAGGACAAGGCGCGGAGCTAAAGTATTCTCCCCACTGAGCACAAAGCGAGCCTCCGTGCCTCAGGGGCAGATGGACTCCACATTCATTTCAACGTGGTGGTGACTTTGGGGAGGAGCCAGAAGTCTCACTGTCGGATCTGGTGAACAAAGTGGAGGAGGACACAGGGTAATGTTTTCATTTGACGGAAATTACCATAAATCTTTGAGCTAATTCAGGACATTGAGACAACCACAAAAAGACACTCACAAAAGAGGACTTCCAGAACTGGCTCAGAAAGTGGCAAGGATAATGGGATATGTGTGTTCAAAGAAAGGAGGAGAATGTTGTGGGGTAATCAACGGCCTTGCTTCTTTCATGGTAGTGATTTTTAATTCAAATAGTCAATGTAGTTTTTTTTTGTTTTTTTTTTTTTAAGTAATACTTAAATCCTATCCTAGGAATTTACCCAAGGGAAATAAAACTTTTGCAGTCACTTTTGTATGTGAATGTTCATAGCAGGTTTACCCATAGCTCAGATGTTTATCATCTGTAAATGGACAAGCAAACTTCACTATACTCGTTCAGTGGAATTCTATGTATCAGGAAACAGGAATAAACTCCCCTTTCCTACAAAACATTCACATGACTACATGGATGGATTTCAAAAGCATTAATGCTGTGTGAAGTTCAACATCATCAGTAATAAAACATACCAACATTATACATTCTGAGTATGATATATGGAAAACTATCCGTCACCATAATTTGTAAACAAACTTTGAAGCATAAGAAAACAGAAGACAAACCCAAAATGACCTCGACCAGTGGTGGCAAACCTATGGCACGTGTGCTGCAGTGGGCTGTTTGTTATCATTGGAAACTCTAAAAGGTTCATCACCATTGGCCTAGACTCTTCAAAATTGCCACGGTCATAAAACCATAGAAGGACCAAGGATCCATCACAGGTTAGAGGTAACTGAAGAGACATAACACCTAATGCAACGTGGGGTTCTGAGTTGCAGCATAAAAGGAGACCAGAGGGAAAACATGAAGTTTGGTAGGGCCTTCAGATTCATTCATAGCATTGAGTCAGCATCACTTCCTGTTCTGATCATTGCACTGTGGTTAAGCAAGTTGTTAATATTAGGTGAAACTAGGAGATGTGTACCTGGGAATTCTCTGTGCTATTCTGCAGCTTGCCTATAAATCTAAAGTTATCTTTAAGTTTCTAAAACAGTGCGTTTTTGGTCTGAAATTACACTTCAATAAAACTGGTATAGAAAGTGAGTACTTGTGTGATTCTCAGACTGACCTGGAGAGGCCGACGTTTCCTCCGGGAACAAGGGAGAGGTAACCCTGGGAATCTGCAGCCTTCTTCTCTCTCTCCTCACCCACCCTGGGCCGTGCTTCGGTCAGCTCCCATTCTAATCTGTCAGGCATACACACCACGCACACACATAACCATTCTGCTTCTGATTTCATTGAAGAGGGCAAAGATTACTGCTCACAAGTACTTTTAAACTTCCACAGGATTATATTTCAAACATCCCATTCAGGTCTGGCTTTCAGAAATCCATCATCAATAAAACGGAAATGGGCAGGTGGCTCTGGAGATGGCTGCTGAGCTGGAGGTGGCGATGGCAACAGATGGAGACAGGCACCGGCTGGCAACTGTCTAGTCACTGGTGCTCTAGGGGAAAAGCCGTGATTTATAGAGATCGCCAATCTTTATGGTGAAAAGACCACCACTGCAGCTGATTTTAGGCTACCATCACCATGACCAAGTCGGACAAGGAAGTATGCGCTGGATTCTTGTGAGCCAGGCCAAGCCATCGCCAGCATCCCACCGGATACAGTTATCTTGGCTTGGGGATGCTACTGGACCTAGTACACTGATAACTGGGACAATGGCTCCCTGAGATATTTGGAGGTGGAAAAGACCTCAAAAGTCTAGATATTACCATCATACAAGAGCCAAGAAGATGACTAGTTTAACTCCACGAGACAGTGAGCTGTGGGCTTCTGCACCATCCAGGAGCCCCAGCCCTATAAGGAAAGACCCCGAATGCATGTGGCCCAGGCCTATAGGGTAGCTGGACCATGAGGAGACCCAATATTTTAGGACACCAAGAATAAAGATTTTTTTTAAACTGGGGATTTGAGAAGTATGGGGAATATTCTGCTCCCATATGCATTGTGGACCAAATAATTGATTGCCTATCATTGTCTTCTGATCAGACTTCTTTTTCCATAACTTTGGGTTTCAAGGCCAGTAAGGATGCAGTGCACTCTTGTCTGTGCGGCAAGAGAAAAACATCCTACTCAAGGAGGAATTACAGGAAGTAAATCAGGTGAAACTCTCCGGCAGAGGCGGGTGTCATAAACCTGCTGTGGAAGTGACTTGGATTGAAGTTGTTCGAACGGCCAAGCTGAAGCCACCTTTTGTTCCTTCTCTTACTTTTTCCTTTTAAACATCCTGGCCACTACAGCCACATTTTTACGCTCCAGAGAAAAGCAATGCTTTCTTTTCAATTCAGCACTGTTATTTAGGATTTGCCAGAAGAAAGTCCACACTCGTTAAATGACTTAAATCAATGGTGAAAATTTTCAGCTAACACTGATTTCTCCACCAGTTTGGATGATTGGGTAGAGGAGAGAACAACTTGATAAGACAGCCTGAACATTCACACCACGGGCAATTTTCCCACTCGAATACTTCATTAGAAAAAAAAAAAAGGAGTTTTATTTTGTATTTTTCATATATCTAAGTACACTGGGAAGAACATAAGCAGCAAGCAGCTTTTATTTTTCCTTCCTAGTACTGGGGTCAAACCCAGGGCCTTGTGCATGTGAAGCAAGTGATCTACCACAAAGCTACACCCCCAGCCCAACAGGAAACATTGGATGTCCATGGTACTATGGTCTGCATGTCTGTGTCCCTCCCGAGTTCATGTCACCAAGGTGATGATGTCAGGGGATGGGGCCTTTGGCGGTGATTAGGTCGTAAGGAAGGCTCTCTCTAGAATGGGATTAGCGACGAAAATGTTTGCAGAAAGCAGGAAATGATGCTGATTTGCGTAACGTGGCTGGAAAAGAGTTCAGGCAGGTGGGGTGCTATAGTAGAGGGAGTATGAGTCTGGGGTCACTATAGCAGGGATCAGTAGAAGGCTGGGTGCACAGTTTTTAATCCCAACACAGACTCTGATCTCCCACTCCCTCAGCTGTGCTCGGAGGCATCCAGAGTACATGGAGCGGTGTGAAGATGCTGGCCAGGCAAGGACGTGGCTTGGTGAATTGTGGGGCTTTGGAGAGTTTCACCTCCAAGGGCACGGTTGGCTCATGGTGCAGACCTGCCCATGGGCCATGTGAGTGAGAGATTTGGTAAACAGCCCAGGTTTCTTTTCCTGCAATCTCACTCCCAGGTACAGAGTAGACTGAGTTGTTGCATGGGTGTTAATCCCATTACTGATGGAACTGCCTGATTACTCATCCACAACACAGAAGGGTGGAGCTCAGCCTCCAGAGGCCCTAAACAGCTTCTCCTACTTGGCAGGGGTGGAGAAAGAGAACTCTGGATTGTTAAAATAAGATTTTTTTTCATAACCCCACTTTAATCAGACAGCAAATAGAGTCTGAGGGAAAGAATAGTTTCTATTATAAAGTTCCCCATAAGGAGGAATATTAGACTGTATTTCTTTTCCTGGTTGAGTGTCAGGGGGCACATATGTGTATATGTGAGTGTGTACAAATGCTAACACTTTTGCTTATATAGTGCCAAATTTGTTTTGTCATGTTTTCCAACATCGAAGGTTATTTCATAGGGCTTTATAGATTTGTGTTTTCACTAGTTAATTAATTGGATTCAATCTCTCTGTATCTTTACTTACTTCTCATTCACATTCCCTTCCCTTCTTTCTGTCCTTTCCTCCCATACCTTCTCCCTTTCAAACCTCTCCTCCCTTCCTCTTTTTTCTTTTGTAGGTAAATATATCATTAAAACTTGACTGCTTTTTTCTTTTTTGTTTTCTTGCACATCCTACATTCTTACTCTTCCTTTCTTTTCTTGCATTAGTGAAACAGTAGAGACTATGTTACCTAAATTACTTGTTGATATACAGCTGGTTCTTTAGATGTTGGCATTACTGGTAGTTATTTATTTTCTCTAGTACTTTGAATAGGTTGAGTTGAGTGAGTGCTTTCATGGTCGGACACAGCCACAGCCAAGGGCACAACATGAAAAGAAAGTTATTTACTAAAAAGATCTCTGTACAGCAGAGATAGAGATATCCATCCCAAACAAGCTGCAATCTTCCACACAAAGTCAAAAGAATCATAAGAAAATAAGGCACCAAGATGGCTCTAAATATTCATAGCTCCCCCAAAACAGATCTCACATATATTGAAGTGGATGAAGCTCTAGACAAAGAATTTGAAAAACCAATTGCTAAAATTATGAGTGATTAGCTCTGTGGCCTAAGCACCTGCCTGGCAGGCGTGAGTTTGTGAGTTCGATTTCTGGTACAATAAATAAAATAAAATAAAATAAAATAAAATAAAATAAAATAAAATTATGAGTGAGATCAAAGATGATACAATGACTCAATTATTAAAATGAAGATAAAAATAAACAGCTGAATGAATTATGGAAGAGAAAGGGGTTTGGAAACAGAACCAAACAGCAATCTTGGAAATGAAACCCTCAATTAGTCAAATAAAAAACTCAACTGAAATATTCAGCAGTAGGTAAGATGACAGAAGGGCTTGAAGACAAGGTGGATATACTGGGGCATTCATACAGTAATAAAGAAATGAGATAAAGAAATAATGAAAATATCCAAGAGCCCTTGAACAACTTTAAAGGAACAAATTTAAGACTCATTGGTTTCAAGGAGTAAGCAAGGCAGTGTGTGAAGACAGGATAATGGTATGGAAAACCTATTCACTGAAAGTATAGCAGAAAATTCCCCAAATATGGGGAAAGAGACGGATATTCAGGAGTTGAATGCATTTTGAATCCCAAATAGACATGGCCAGAAAAGAATATTTGTACAACATATCACAATCAAACTTCAAGAATTCAGATAAAAAGTATTAAAAGTACTTGCAGAGAAATGCAAAATCAGTTACAATGGCAAGTCTGTCAGAATAACAGCAGATTTATCATCAGAAACTCCAAAAACTCGAGGGTTTGGAATGATGTTCTGAAATTTCAAATCCTCAAAAAAGATAATTGCCAATATATCCCACAAAGCTATCATTCAAAACTGAAGAATAAAAAGAACTTTCCAGATAAGTATAAAGTAAAGAAATTCATGGCCACTAAGATAATATTGTAGAAAGTACTAGACCTGGAAGAAGAGGATACTTATAACCACAAGGATGAGAGAAAGAATAAATATCATTGGCAGATGAACAAAAATCAGGAATGAATCAAACACTAGAAGAAAAAAACACAACAAAACAGCAGGAACTAGAACAGTTTTAACTTTGTAATTAAAAGACACATAATGACAGACTGGATCAAAAAACAAGACTCAACTATATATTGCCTGTAAGAAACAGACTTCACCAGCAAAGACACAGACTGAAAGAGAAAGGATGAAAAATGATACTCCAAGCACCTGGAGTCCCAAACCAAGCAAGAGTAGTTATACTTATGTATGATAAAGTAGACTTCAACTAGAAGTAGTCAGGCAAGACAAAGAAGACCACTTTTGTACATATTAGTGAAGGCAACAATTCACTAAGAAGAGATAGATAAAATTATAAATATATATGTACTGAACATACATGCACCCAGTTTTATAAAAGAAACACTATTTGACCTTTAACACAATTATAGTGGGTGACTTCAATACTCCATTCTCACCAAGAGACAGGCCAACTAGACAGAAGATCAACAAAGAAACAAGAGTTAAATTATATAATAGATGAAATAAACTTAATGAATATCTACAGGGTATTCAACTAACAACAGGAGAATACATTTTCTTTACAGAAGCCCATGGAACGTTCTCCAAAGTCAACTATATTTTTGGCCATAAAGCAATTCTTAATAAATACAAGAAACTGAAACAATCAGATCAGAATGGAATAAAGCTAGAAACCAACAGCAAAAGAAACAACAGACACTACACAATCATATGGAGATTAAATAATACACTTTTGAATGATCAGTGGGTTATTGACAATATCAAATGGAAAACAAAAAAATTGCTAGAATCAAACAACAATCAAAGCACAACATATCAGAATCTCCAGAGCACAATGAAAGTGGCTCTAGAAGAGAAACTTATATCTACAATGTCTACACCAGTAAAACAGAAATTCCAAATAACCTAATGATGCATCTCAAGGTCTTAGAAACAGAGGAGTAAACCAATCCTAAATCCAGTATAGGAAAAAAAGTACTCTCAAGTCGGGCTTGGTGGTGTATATCTGTAATCTCAGTGAGAGGCTGAGGCAGGAGGATTACCTTGAGTTTGAGGCCAAACCAGGGCTACATAGTGAGTTCAAGGCCAGCCTGAACTGCATAGTGAGACTCTGTCTCAAAAAGACAAAAGAAAGGAAAGAAAGAAAGAAATAAGGAAGGAAACAAAGAAAGAAAACATTAAATCCCAGAGTACAAAGAAGTTAATGAAATAGAGACTAAAAGAACAATAGAAAGGATCAGTGAACCAAAGTGTTCATTCTTTGAAAAGATAAACAAGACTGATAAATGCTTAGCCAAATTCACTAAAAGAAAGAAAAATCCAACTGAAGAAAATCATAAATTAAAAAGGCAAAATTATAGCAGACACCAATGAAATCCAGAGGATTACTAGAAACTATTTTGGAAAGTTATATTCCAATAAATTGGAAAAGTCTAGAAGAAATGGGTAAGTTCCTAGAGACATACAACTTACCAAAATTGAACCAAGAAGACATAAAAAGTCTAAACAGATCAATAACAAGCAATAAGATTGAAATAGTGATACAAACTCTCCCAACCAAAAAAGGTCAGGACCTGATAAATTTACTGCTGAATTTTGCCAGACACTTAAAGAACTAGCACCAATGCTCTTCAAACTTGTCCTTGAAGTAGAAGGAGAAACAATACTTCCAAATTCTTTCTATGGTGGCATCAGTCCCCTTATATAAAAACTGAATAAGGATTTAACAAATAGACTAAAAACCTTGATGAATACAGATGGAAAAATCCTCAATAAGATTCTTGCAAAACAGAATTCAGCAACACATTAAAAAGACCAAGGTAGTTTCAGCCCTGGGATACAGGGATGTTTCAACATATGTAAATGAGTAAATGTAATACACCATATAAATAGAAACAAGTAAGGTAGAAAAACACATTATCATCTCAATACATGTGGAAAAAACCTTCAGTGAAATTCAACATCCCTTCATGGTAAAAACCCTGATGAAAATAGGTATAAAAGAATCTTCCCTCAAACTGATAAAAGCCATATATGACAAACTCACAGCAAACCTCATATCAAATGGGGGAAAAATGAAACTATTTCTTCTGAAAACAGGAATAAAACAAGAGTAACTACTCTCACCCTATTCTTCAATATAGTACTTGAACTTTAAATCAAGACAATTAGTTAAGAGAAAGAAATCAAAGAGTTACAAATTATCCTTCTTTTCTGACAATAGGATTTTTTTATGTAGAAGACCTAAAAATCTCACCAGAAGGCTCTTGGATCTAATAAATTTCACAAAGTGGTAGGATACAAAATCAACACACAAAAATGAATATATTTCTTGTACAGTGATAATGAACCTGCTGAAAAAAATATCAGGAAACAACTCTATGCACAATTACTTATAAAATGAAAACAAACCTAAGAATCAACCTAACTAAGAAGGTGAAGGACCTCTATCATGAAAATTACAGAACACTGAAGAAAGAAACTGAAGAAGATAGAAAAAGAAAAGACACCCTTTGTTCATCTTTTGGTTGAACTAATATCGTTAATGGCATATTACCAAAAGCATCTACGCATTCAATGTGATCCTTATTAACACACCAACGATATTCTTCACAGAACTAGAAAAAAATCACCTTAAAATTCATATGGAAGCACAAAAGTCCCAGAACAGCTGATGCAGTCCTGAGCAAACAGAGTGAAGCAGGAGGCATCACAATGCCAGGTTCGAAATTATACTACCAAACCACAGTAACAATAACAATATGGTACCAGCACCAAAATAGATGTGTAGGCCAAGGGAATAGAAGACACAGAAACCAATCAAGCACATACAGCTCTCTGATTTTTTACAAAAGCCAAAACACCCTGTAGAAGAGACAGCCTTTTAAACAAATGGTGCTGGGGAGACTGGACATTCACATGTAGAAGACTGAAATGAGATCCGTATCTTCCCCCTTCTACTAAAAATCAAATACTGGATCAAAGACCTAGATTTAACACAAGAAGCTTTGAAACTGCTAGAAGCAAATACAGTGTAAAAGACAGGCACAAAGACTTTCTGAACAGGACAACCACAAGGGCATAATATCAAGAATCAGTAAACCAGACTACATCAAATTAAAAAGCTTCTGCAATAAGCAAAACAAACTGAAGCGATAGCCCACGAAATGGGAGAAAATCCTTGCTAGCTATTCTTCTGATAGAAGTTTAGTACCTAGAATATATATAAAAAATTAACACCAATCTGCCCCATAACCTAACCAATAAATGGCAAATGAACTGAACAGAGAATTCTTATAGGAAGAATGGCCGACAAGCACATGAAGGAAAATGCAAACTGAGACGACACTGAAATTCCGTCTCACTCCGGTCAGAACAGGTGTCAGCAAGGACACAAAAACAATGACTGCTGACGAGGATGCAGGGAGAAGGGGATCCACCCGTGCTCCTGCTGGGAACGTAAACTAGGACCACCAGGATGGAGATTCCTCAAAAAATGAAAAACAAAAACACCATTCATTTGCTCCAGCTATACACCACACCTTGCAGTATTCTCCAAAGCATTACAGACAGCATACTACAGTGACACACAGAGACTCATGTTTAGAGTGGCACAATTCACAACACCTAGACTATAAAACAATCTAGATGGCCACCAGCAGATGAATGGATAAAGAAAATGTGACACATAGACACAGCAGAGGATTATTCAGCTGTAAAGATAAAACGAATCATGTCATTTTCAGTAAAACGAATGCAACTGAAGACCATCTTGCTAAGTGAAATAAACCAGTCTCAGAAAATTAAATATCACATGTTCTCTTTCATACAAACAACCACTCAATAATCATCATTCAATCAATTAATCAATGAGAAATGACCGGAAACCAGAAGGTAGACTTTTAGAGAAGGGAAAGACAATTGGGGAGGGGAGCAATTTAGGGAGGAGGGTAATAGAGATGCAAATAATCAAAATACATATATTATATCCCAAAATGAGAATCATTATTCCATAATACATACCAGTAAAAACAACCATTACACAATATGAGATATTGTTGAAATATGCCATATATGTTACCATTCAACATAATAGCACATTGTACTCCTTGTAGTATCCCCCTTAATGCCATAGGTTTTTCAAATTCCTATATTGTAAATTAGTGGTGATGTATCAGTTGAAGATTTGGGCGTAGGTTCAGGCTAGTTTAATGGAAATAAATATCTACTCTACACTAAAAATAGATAATTAAAATACAAATAAAAACTGATCCAGGAACTCAAGGACCTTAGATTTCATTTCAGTCAGAGGCTTCACAATCCTCCACTTGCTATTTTTTCTTTTTATTATAGTAAAATATCACATATTCAGAAGTAGATAACAACCACAAAGGCCCTATCCTTTAGGTATGTGTCGTGAACCTACGTGATTCCAGTCTTTTGGAAAAAGTGAAGCCTGCTAAATTCTGAGAAGACTCGGAGTGGAGAGACCAGCTTGCACCAAGTAGGTTGTCAGCCGAATTCTGACACTTGAACAAATGCAGTAGTAGTAGTAGAAGAAGAAAGACAAGGAGAAGGAGGAGGAAGAAGAGGAGGAGGTGGAGGAGGAAGAGGAGAAGGAGAAGAAGAAGAAAAGGAAGAGGAGAAGGAGGAGGAAGAGAAGGAGGGGGGAAAAGAATCATTAGTGTCCTCAAATAAGACCCCAGAGACCTGCCTTGCCCCCTCTGTCATGAAACGACATATCTGAAAGCCATCATTTGAACCAGAAAACCCTCAACAGACACAAATTTGCTGGTACACTGATCCAGATCTGTAAGACATAAGTTTCTGTTGGTTATAGGCAACTAATCTCACTGATTTTGTTACAGCAACCTGAACAGACTAAGGTACCCAACAAGTCCTTGTGCACATCATTATAACTACCATCACTTGATTGGCCTTGGTTGTTGAAACTCTTGGTACAGTGTATTTGTCATGCAGAAGACAGGGGTCCTTTAAAACGCAGAGCACTTCATAAAACCCTCCAGTCATCTACAAGGTAACTGGGGGGCTTCTTTTCCCCTGGAAAAGAGTACAAGAGCTGATTTCATGATGCCCTATGCTGTATTAATGGTCTTCATTCCACCGATGAGAAATGGAGGTCCTTTAAGGAGGGACTCAATTTTCCCAGGGAATGGAGCAGGTTATCTATGTTGTTACCATAAAAGCAAGTCTCTTTACATCTCTCTAGGCCACTGGTTTTTATAATTCTGCCGAGAGTCACGTGGGGAGTATCTACTGTCCTTGGTTAGATTAAGTCATGGAAGGAGAACCACGGAATAGATTGGAAGATGGACGACGGAATTTCTTGCCCACCAGTATTCTCTGGGATTGGCTTGTTTATGAAGAAATGTAAAATCGCCTCCAGGGGATGCTGCTTTTGTGCCCACTACTGAGTCTCACTGGGATCCTCGGATGATCATTGTCTCTTAGAAGCCTTGAGCATGTGCCCATTGGCCTCCGCCCACCATGCTGCATTCCTCCTGGTCATTATCTGTAGATCTTGCTAAGTGTGTCCCCGTCCTCTGAGGAAGCAGCGTGGTACAGGTGTAGGGTGTCACACAATCCCACACTTGCTGTAGAAACTGACACCTGAGATGGTCAGGCCCACGAGACTCACGGGCTAAGGATGCAGAAGGAAAAGATCCTCAGAGATGTTCAGCCTCCCGAGGAAAAGCGAGCAGAAGCAGCTGCAGTGAGACAGCATGTCACAGTGAAGTTAGACTCGGCCTGCTCCCTGGAGCCTGAGAACCGGCTGGGAAGCCGGGAAGCCACGGTTTCCATGGTCACAAATTAATGGCACAAATGACCTAAGTGGGGGAAATGGGACCATGCCTCTGCTTTTCTAAGCTTCTCGTAAGAGGGTCACTGCGAGGAGCAGCCGTGCTCTGAAGACCTGGACAGTTTGGACCGGAGTCAGGTCACATGCATCACGAGGGTGTTTCCGATGGCCTCGCCCTTACCAGGCAGGAGGTGGACAGCAACGTGGCATGGACAGTTTGATGCACATGGACACCAAGAGGAGCAGGGCTTCCGGGAGACCTGAGGATGTGGACAAACAGGCGTCCTATCTGTCCCCTCTGCTGGAAGCAAAGGCTTACAAGGACCAGCTCACCTTCTGTTCCTGGCTGAAGCCAGAGGACAAATGGGATGGGCTTGGCTGGCTGTTATGAGGGAGGAGTATTTCCAGGAATGTACTCACCGTAAGATTTAAAGAGGGGGAAAGCGTTGCCCTAAAGGTAGATCTCACAAGAAAGTGACATCTCTGAGGTGAAAGGTAACTGTATTGAAAATGGTTTCCAGGCAAATAAAAGAGCAAGCAGCAAAGAAATGAGTCACTTCTTGCACAATCAGCAAAAGCCAACTTTTGAGTCTTTGCTTTTTTTTTTTTTTTTAATGTTTTGGCCTTGGAGAGATTTTGCTGTATTTTCAGTCCAGAATGACTCTGGCAGCTGAGATCAGCCTTTCTGGTCCCCCAGGGAGTGAGAGGAAGTAGCAGAAAGGAAATAAAGAAGCCTCTCGACAGTGGTCCTGGACTCAGGAGGAGAAAGGCACAGGCTGTGTCCCCAGGGTGGGCAATGGGAGTCTGTGAGTCCCCAGGGCCGAAGGCGCACAGCTTTTCCAGGCAGCGTGGTGCCTCCTCGTGCTCTCCAGAGGAGCTTGGGAGAAAACCACACATAAAGTACAAGAGGCTCATGGGATCTTACACCAATTCCACCAAGGAACCCTGACTTCTATGCCCATTGTGAAGGCAAAAGATCCAGGGGGTGGGGAAGAGGAGGGGAGAATTGATTGTAAAATTGTATTGCTCTGTCTGAAGTTTGGAGAGTTAATATCCTTTCTGACGGACCCTTCAGTCTCCTTAATCCTCCCTTTTGAAGAGTCCTGCCATCTGTTCTGCCTCAGGCCCTCACCTCCACAGTCACACCACAGTAGCCTGTGCCTTTACTGGTACTTTCCGTCTCAGACTCATCATTCCATCCCAAACCCTGCACCCTGCTTTCCCAGGCTGTCCCACCTAACGTCCTGGTTTTAGTAATGCCTTCAACCTGAGGTAGAGCCGCCATGTTGAGAACTAAGATGGAGACTGTCCATGTCGAACCTCCCAAAGGAGAAGCTTTGCCAAGTGGAAGGATGGAGGGGCTGGGCACAGCCATGAAGACGCAGAGGCACCGCACTACCCCCAAACCTACGTCTCGGAATTCCCTCCCTGGGGAAGCACAGCACCTATGAGCTGAAGGCTCCACTCCTTGGGTTTTCTGTCCCTGGCACCAGACACAAGTTTCAAGGTGCAGGGTGTATTTGTTGGCCTTTTGGCCTCCTTTCTCCTCTCTGCTCTCATTTTCTCTCAGATCTCACTGCTCACTGGGTCTATTTTACTTTCCACTCTCACCTTTAGCCCCATCTGCTCTTACTTACTGCCTCTTGTTAATTTTTTCAGTATGGTTCCTTAATTGGTCACAGCTTTCAAGGTACTTCCTCCCTTAGCTGGACTCGGGGCTGGCTTTTCTCCACCATACAATTCAATACAAGGGTCTAGTTGGCCAAAGAGAGAAGGGCAGGGGTTAAATCTTAAGCTAAGGCAAAAGGAAATTAGGTTGGCCAAGAACCTAATTTCATTATGACATCACCCTAATGTTTAAATTAAATTCAAATAAAAAGTAGGAATCTTTTCTCCTTGTACACACGTGCACCTTCATTTGTGCATACCCACACCTAAACAGCATTTTTCTCTATTTGTGGTTCTGTTGCTCTACCAAAGTCAAGAGCGAGAACTCCTTTTCTCATTAGTCCTGGTTGAACACTGGCCTCACTCCATACACTAAGGAAAGTATTCCAAAAGTATTGCCTGCCACCTTTTCAGGGGTCTCTCTTCTCCTTGGAAAAAAGTGTCAAGTTCTACAGACATAACACAAGTCAACTCAAGGATACTATGTGTGTTGTTCCATGTTCTCAGTCAACACATGAGTAGGACAAATGCACCTCCCCAGTCTTTAATCTGTTGCCTTTTTAACAACAACAACAACAACAACAACAACAACAACAACAACTCATACAGTAGAAAAGATAGAAAAACAGGAAATTGCTGTAATAAATGAGTGTCATCTAGATTAGCATGGAGAAAGTGACTAAAAAAAAATTCAAGATTATATTTAATAAATTCTGTCCTGGCCCTTCAAAGCTTTTATTGGTATTTCTCCCAAACACTCTTTTCCTTGATAGAAGAACTAGATCTGGAACTTCCACATTTAAAAGAATGTCACAATTCAAACTAGCCATCTTGGAAGGTTATAGCGTTTCCATTTTTGAGAATACATTTGGAACTCAGATTTTGACCGCCTGCATTCTATCATTTAAAGTAATCTCATCCAATTCCTCATCTGTTGGAGTGGATATGAGTTTTCAGAAAGGTCAAAGGCTTTGAGGTGAAACCTAATATATACACTGAGCAATTAAGTTATGAGTAACACATGTTTGATTTGTTATCAAAATCATGCCTGTCCTTTGGTCAGAACTGAGGTACTGACTCTGCTATGTCAAAATAGCCTTGGAGAGCAATACACCTTGTTTAAATGAACTCATTTGAATTGTTTCCCAAAAGGTCATTTGCAATCGAGGTCAGTTTAGGTTCCCATCAAAACCTGGTGCTGCCTTAATCATGGTGTCAAGACCACTGAGAAGCAGTTACTCAGCTAAATACAACACATCCCAGTATTCCTTGCAGTTAGGTGCCATCCCATGACAGAGTTCAAACAAACAACATGAGCTGGCAGAAGAGATGGGCACCGTGGCAGGCTTGCTCCATTGAGACCTCCCCATCATGGTCCTACATGTGTTATGCCTGCGGACTATTTGCAAGAGCTCGGGAAGATTTCGGAAGCCACAATTTAATAATGGAAACACCTCCGCTGACTCCATGAAACGAGCTGACCCCCTGCCTTGAGTACCTGTGTGGGGAGCAGACAGACCTTCGTCAGGTGAGTGCCATGATACACTTAGGGGCTCGTGGGAGACGGAACTCTAGCACGGACTTGCACACGCATAGTCTCGTCTTTAGTCAAATAGTAACCTCAGTGTTGTGGAGAGTGGAAGTTTTAAGTTTAATTAAAGGCTCAAATTGTTTGACCTCAAAATAAGGAGATTATCACTGGTAGTTGAGACCTACTCAGGTGACCCCTCAGAGGATGCTGGGCTCTTCCTGGAGAAGGAGAGTCTGAGAACCAGAGCGTGCTCTCCACGAATGGCTGACACCTTGATGTTAGCACTGCGAACCTGGGCAGAAAACCCAGCCACCCTTCACCTGGCATCTGTATTGCTTTAAGCTTCTGCACTTGTAGTAATTTGCATACAATAGCAGAAAACTAACCTAGGGCCTATTTATTACTACAATTAGCCTACCCTAACTAGCAACTAGACTTATCCAGAGTCAAGCCTCATGTAACATATGATGCTTCAATTAAACAGCAGTAATAAGTAACTTTTCTAATGAATGACACAGATTTTTCCAAGGCCATTATTTGTAGTGCCAGAATATGGGAAACAGTGAACTTCCATCGAAGGCCAAGTCTCCTAATTCGTGACAAGGGTGCTACCTAGAAGCAGAGAGGCCGCTCCAAAGATGTGAGGCAGGAGCACCAGCACCTCTGGATAAAGGCTGGCTCCTCAGAACAGAAGGACTGGCTGTGGGCCTTGCTTTTGAACACGACTTCTTGTGCCAGGTCCGTATCATTCATGCGCAGTCTCCTGCCTGGCGACCATGGAGGTCATGCACACTCAGAGGGGGAAGAAGGAACATAGTGGAATTCTAAACTTACAAAACTTGGCTGGCAGGCAGTTTCTATAAGCTGGGGTGAAAATCTTGAACTGCACCATAGTTCCCAATACTTGGCTATTTTGCTAAAGTCTTCAGTGATGGCTGCAAAGATGTCCTGATTTCCAGGCACCGCTCTAATTAGAGAGGGGACAGAGCCATGACCAGTGCTGGGGCTTATTAGAAATCATGAATCTTTCTCTTGCTCTGGCTCCAGGACGCCATCAAAGGAACTGCAGTTTCAGCATCTGCGTGGGAGCCGAGCACAGGGCAGGGGGCTGGGGAGGGAGCTGTCGCTGGCCGAGCCGTCTCCCCCAGCTGCTGCTGAGTGTGCTCTCCACCGGAAGGAGGAGAGGGGTCTACGACGGCAACTGTGAGGCTGCGGTCGCCCCTGAGGCCCCGGCTCATTGGATTGTACTGCAACTGTTTCTGAAAGGCTGCACTGAAGTGCAGTTTGCATACCATAAGATTCACCCGCTATGACTGTACAGTTATAATCTTTAGCAAACTTATGCAATCGCGCAACCACAACCACAGCCCAGGTCTAGAACAGGTCTGTCGATCCCCCAGGACTTCCCCATGTCGGGCTGCAGCCAGCCCTCCCTCCTTCTCACATCTTCCGACAACCGACGGACTGCTTTCTGTCTCATGCCTTTGTGCTTTTTGAAATTTCCTGTGCGATTCCAGGCTTCTGCTGGAATCATACAGCCTCTTTTGTGCCTGTACCTTTCACTTAGCTCAGTGCTATGGGGCATCCAAAATGTGTCAGGGGCAGAGTGAAGAGTGAAACAGACATGGTCCCTATCCTCTTGGAGATTAAGACCGGTAGGGAGAAAGGCACTCATCCAATAATCCCACAGAAGGGATAAGGACACCTTGAGCTGGTGGCCACCGTGCAGTGCAGCTTGCGCCTACAGATCGGGTGTGATGTGACCTGGGAGGTGAGGCGGCAGCAGAGGGAGGAGCCCTCTCATCTGAGATCTCAGGAAGGAGCGGAGGTGAATCTTCCAAAGGAACAGGGTCTACAGAGATGGGGAAGTGGGTAGGTGATAAGGGAAGAGACAGGTGAAGTCCCAAGGGCACCTGGGAGTTTGTATGCCTTGAAACGGCCCATTAGGAGAGGGGGTGACTGCAGTGCCCCGGGAGATGTGGTCCTGGGCAGTGGAGAGAGGAAGGAGGCAGGGCCGAGAGGCATTTGTGTCTCACAGTTCCATGCATGGAGACCCTGCTGAAAGGCGGATTCTGACCCAGTAGGTTCAGGGCAGAGCCTGAGACCCCGGGTACTGTCCAGTACAGAGCTGACACCTTACTGGTCATCACGGCCTCACTTTGAGGAGTCGAATGAGACCCGTGGGAGGATCCAGGGAGGCTGCGTAGATATCAGGGATGGACCCGGCTTCAGACTCTGCCTCAGCTCCAATTTCAATGAAAGGAGAGGAAGGCGCAGGGCCCGGGTTTGGAGACAAGGTCTGATGGGCTCCCCGGGGACCCCGCCCCGGAAAATCCGGAAACTCCAAGTCAGAAAGCCCCTTAAAAATCACTAGCCCGACACTCCAGAAAGCAGAAGGAAGCTTTTCAAACTATGGTCACCTGTCCTCAAATTCCACAGAGCTGCCTTGGGGGAAGGGGGCTGGGCCAGTGGAGGAGTGTGGGTCAGGAGCAGGTCCCTCTGGTTCTTTGGGCCAGCCTTCTAAAACAGCTCTGCTTCACGGGACGATGAGATCTGGTTACCATCTAACGCATGAAAGAAAGAGAAAGAGAGAGAGAGAGAGAGAGAGAGAGAGAGAGAGAGAGAGAGAGAGAGAGAGAAAAGACAGAGAGAGAGAGAGAGAAAGAGAAAGAGAGAGAAAAAAGACAGAGAGAGAAAACAAAGGCACCGAGGGCTTTGAAAGCACCCTGCTTCAGTTGATTTGCTGCCATTGAACGGGAGAATGAAACTTCCACACTTCTGTCTCTGCCAGGAACCAGGAAAGGCCTGTGCCTCGAAACAACCACTGCCTTTGCAGGAGCCCTGCAGAAAGAGGCTGAAATATCCTCCGGGGTTGGGCTTGTGAGGACACAGCAGCTGGGCCCAGACCCCCAGATCCCACTCCTGCCTCAGGGGACCTGCCGACACCCTCTATTCCTAGGGCTTTTGGAGTATGGCTGACCTAGTTGTTTGATTCAACTCCACATGGGAGCAAGTCAGAAAAAACTGCCGTTTTATCTGGTCTTAATTAAACAGGATCTGCGCAGAGGGGAGGGCCCTGCAGTCAGGGCCCGCTGGCTCCGGGGACGGCCTCAAAAGAGGAGCCACGCAGAGGCCGGGAGCTGGGCACTCCCGTGTCCCCAGCGATGCTGGGAATTCCTTTCTTCCCGAGTTGCGTCGTTCACACGAGCTGTCCGAACTACTCACTGCCTCACGGAGCTCACCCATTTTAGGATGTCACTGCGTGTCCCCTCCCCATCTGCATGCTAAGCACCTTGAGCTAAAAGCTGCTGGCTGGGTGTCTCTTATACACCCTGCTTCTCCTCCCCACCACTGGGGGCCTAGGGAAGGAGTGAAAGAAAACAGCAGCCCTGGTTGTCACCCCACGCAGTCTTTCTTCCACCGATCTTTTCGTGAAAACCAAAATGTGCCTGCACGGCCTGACTCTTCCTTAACCCCAGGTCTGCAGCGGGAGGGAGCACTGCCCCGCCTTCCCACGCTGCTATTCTCCTGGGAGTTCCCCTCAGTAGCCCTCACAAGGATGCTAATCTGACATCAGCGTTCCAGTTCATAGCACTTCCTTTAAATGACTTCATTGTGCCTTTCAGTCTCCCAAGGTGCTAGGTCCACTCCAACTGTGCCGTGTTGGACGGGGCAGCGAGAGCGAAGGCAGCAATACTTAAGCCTCAGCCTTGAGCAGATAAACTGAGTTTTGCACTGGTGGTTGTCAGATGCATGCTTAATTGCTATTGTCCTTTGCTAAGAAATGCCCCAAACAGGAGCAGCAGATGTTTGGTTTATCGACCTCCCTTCCCACTGCTACCTTCGACCCTGAGAATTTTAGTCCGGCACAAGAAAGATACCACTCAGGCAGACCTCTCCCCCGCCCCTCTCACAAGCACTGGCATTTCAGCGGCCCCTTTCGTTTATTTTAAGCTTCCTATTGACTCTACTGCTGGGTCACGCCTGGATGGCTGGGCTCTCAGAAGGAAGACAGGGAGTGAGGTGCTTCCACCCGCCTTGCTGGTCTTACTCATCTCTCAAAGGCTTCTGCAGGGCCAGAGATGAATGGGGCACCACTCAGGGTCCTTGGGGAAGGATTTCTGCAATGTTGCTGCTTTCCTTTAGAATTACTTTCAGGCTCATAGCTTATCCTTTCTAGTAACTTTCAATGCGGTGAACTAGGTCCTCAAAGGGTGGCTTTGATTTTGGGAAGTGGTCCCAAGCCCTCTAGAGGTAAAGTATACCCTCAGGTGGGTGATCAGACTGGGTGACCATGTTTTTTGGTTGGAAATGAAATGTGGCTGCAGTAACATAGCAAGTTCGACTGTCTCGTGAGACTCAGCAACACCCAAAGTCTTCACCTGATAAAGGAGAGTTCCAGCATCCCAGAACACTGTCTGAAGCGGGTGACCCATTTCACCATGTGTTTTCTGGAATGCAGAAGATAAACACTATTCTTCATAGCCATCAACTACCCCTGAGGCAGGACTGGATTGTGATGATGAGATACTTGCTAACAGCACAGATACTACTTTTAGGAGACCTGGTTTATTGACCAATCCAACAATTACTTGGGGTAGGTTACCCACAAAACATGGCGTCTGATTCATGCCTGAATGTGAGATGTGGGCTTCCTCTCATCACCTAGGTGAGGACTGTCCTTCCAGCCAGCTGGTGGGCCACTCCTGCCCCTGGTCCTGTGGGAGGGACCCATGGCAGCAGCACTCCAGCCTGCACTGGCTTCATTCATCTGTGCATCCCTAACCCAGCCCAGCTTGGCACAGCAAGGGCTTCAACACAAACCCTCGAACAGAGGCTGCAGATTTATGGCCCGGCATCCTCGCTGCCCAGCCTGCCCTGTGAGACACCATTTCAGACCAGAACACATGCTCTGAAGAAGCCACCACTCTTGATTATTCCCTTTCCTCACCGCTGGCCACCTGCAGGGGCAGTGACTCTCAACGAGGATGCAGCCCCCATGGGGCCACATTCTGGCTCTGTCACCCACTGGATGGATGACACTGGAGGCCCTATTATACTTCATAGAGCTTCTGCTCTTTAACCTGTATAATGGAGAGAATGAGACCAACCTTCCTGTTGTTTGAAAAATAAATAAGGTCAGGATGATTATAATAAAAGCATTCACTTGGCTTGTTCTAAATGCCTTGAATGCAAACTTGGATTCAATCATTTCTTGAAGGTTCCCGGTAGGCATCGTTATTCTCCGTTTCACAGGTGAGAACACTGAACCCGCACACATCAGTAGCGCCCCGCCCCATCTGGCTCAGGAGGACCGGGTCAGACTGCCTGCCTCTGATGCAGGTACCACCTTTCTCTCCCAATGACTGATGACTTGGGGGGCGGTGTCTTTTGAGCCTCTCCTTCTCTGCTGTGGCCTGAATGTGGGTTGTGTCCTCCAAGCGTCCACACATAAAGGCCTGGCCCCCAGGATGTGGTGATGAGTGGTGCTGTGGACCTTAAGAGCTGGGGCCTTGGAGGAGGCCCTTGGGTGACAGGAATTGGGGACCCTGGTTCTCTCTCAGCTTCCTGGCTCTCATACGTGTTCTTGCCATGATGAGCGATCTTCACGCAAGGCCCACAGGGTTGGGGTCACCTGATCGTGGACTTGAACATCCCAAACCATGAACCCAAATAAACCTCGCTTCACTTCATAGGTACTTTTGGATAGTGACACAAAGCTAATACACTTCCTCACCACCCGACCCTCCAGTCAATAATCGTCTCTTTCACTTTCCTTCAAGTGCAGCCAGTGTCCAGCTGAGCTCTGCCAGAATTACAGTAGGGAGACACCAGCTAACGTGAGACTCTGAAACACTTCTCACGCCCACGTGGGGAGCAGCCCTCATTCCGTGGGGATGATCAGCCCCAAGCCCAGACTTCACCGAAACACAAATGTACATCTTGTGGTCATAAGAACAATGCTCCCACAGTTGGTGAAACAAAGCTTGGCAACTTCAAAAACAAAACATTGCTGATTTTACCTGCAAGTCGGGTGCCTGGTTTCCCACCAACTCATCACCCGTGGTGGGGCAGATTTCCCTGAGGTTTGGCTTCCCAGGAGGACGAGGTGGAGGAGGTCCAACTACAGGAGGCTTGGTTTTCAAAACAATGGCCAGCACCTTATTCAAACTTCAAAGTCAGTGGTTGCTCATTTACAAGTGTCTCCCATTCCCCTCAGGGGACACCTTCTAAGACCTCCAGGGGCTGCCTGAAGCCATGGACAGTTCCAAACCCTGCAAGCATTCCTTTTTTCTCCTCTTAAGACAAGAATGTTCCCCTTTTCCAGCAGTGGAAGCACTTTAGGGCCTCCCTTTGGCAGATCTAACTTGGCAGTGTCAGACGCTTGCACCTCGGGACTCGATGAAGTAAAATCGGGGCTACTTGAACACGAACAAGCACAGAGTGATGGTGAGAATCTGTCTGACAAGACCGAAGGCTACTAAGCTTGCCATGGGGACATAGACAGCACAGACACACCAGACCCAGGGTGACTCCTGTCCTCAGAGAAAGCAGGATGGCTAGCGATTTCATCGTGTTACTATTGTAAGTGTTTACAACCTGCAAATTGTCTATGTCTAGAATTTTCTATTTAATGATTTTGGGTCATAGCTGATCTTAAGTTAATGAAACCTCAGGAAATGAGATCATGGATTGGGGGGGACCACTATAAATATCTTCAGTACTAAAGGAACACTTCCAGGCATGGTCTCCCCACTTCACAATCTCCAGGGTTTCTGAATAGACAGGAGGGCAACTTCGGCTTTGGTCTCGATCCCACACCTATTCCTGTGTGGCTCCTTCCTGCACTGTCTGCCTCCACCTCTCCCCTCCTGTATGCCCATTTTGCAACTGGCTGTGTTTACCCTGAGCTGGGTGACTTGAAAATGCTTTGCTGTTGGGTTGTTGTGGATACTCACTTGGTATTCCCATGAGCTGGGATTCTGCCTGACTATGAACTTGGGGAGGACGGAGCTACAGCTTTTTCCTATCCCATCCTGGGCTCCCTCTGTCTCCAGGCAGGCCTGGTTGCCCACCCAGGGCAGGACCACAATGCCTACGAGAGCTGATGCTCTGTGAGCCAGGAGGATGCGTGGGAGAGGGACACAGAGCAGGATCCACAGCCACAGCTCCCACTCCTCTGAGACTGGCTGGCTCAAGACCCAGTTGGAAAGCCCACCCTGTCCCTCTGCCAACAGGCTTGAAATCTCAGGTAAGACTTTTGTATTTTAATGGAGGTATTCTAGAAGCATCAACCGAGTTCTCCTGAAATGACTGTGATAAGGAAGGACACTGTCTTAGTTACTTTTTACTCGTTGCTGAGACAAAATGACTGACACCCAAAATTAGGAAAGGAAAGGTTTACTTCTTAGTTCTCAGGGGTTTCAGTCCATACTCAGTTGGCTCCAAGGCAGGCTGGCATGGCAAGGAGCCATTCATGGCCATTCATGGCCACTGCAACAGCAAGGCAAACCAACAAGAGAGACAGAGGACACACCTTCTTCCTGCCCTTACACTGTATGTTGGTTCCACGCCTGGGTGGGTGCAACACTCACATCACCAATCCCAGCGCCAGACAACAAACCAAACACAAAAGCCAGACTCAGCCCAGTCCATGATTACATGAGGCTTTGGGGGGTGGGACACAGGACCACACCCATAATAGACACCATACACCAAGACCCTTCCTAAGGATGAGGTGCTAGGGATTAGGGACTCCAGGTGAAGGGGGATTGGAAGGAGGGGGCTCTGCATTCCACACATCAAATTCCCCTTCCTGCAGCATCTGTCCCCAGATAGGGACAGCACTACATGGCCTTGTGAGTGAAAAACTGCACCCAACACTAGGAGCCTGGGAGGGGAAATAGAGAAGGTGCTGTTCTTGGACAGAGGCTCTTTAAAAAGTTTTTAACCTGACCACAAAAGGGAAGCAGGGAGCAGGGGTGAAAGGAGAGGGAACTTGGATCCCAGGATGGGTGGAGGCTGGGCAGGGCTGGAGCTCTGTTCTCAGTGCAGGAAAGGGAGCCAGGATGCAGGAGACGTAGGCAGCTACCACAGTGCTGAAAGGCAGGCTCCGCGGGCAGCATTATTACTGCTATTAGTGTGAAGACTTGCACACAAGCCTCTCCTTTCCATCTAAAAGGCTCCCATCATGGGCTTCAGCTTAAAAGGTACATGCTGCTGGGAGGTTTAAGTAAAATGTGTTCCCCATAAAAGGAGAACAGAGCAAAGAGCTGCTTTTAAACCAGAAGAATTTGCGAGCTCTGTGTGGGGGGCTGTGTAAGCAGCCGCCTTCCAAGTCTGCGCCTCTCCTGCCCGCCCCAGGGTTGCTAGCCCGGCCAGGAGCAGGGATGGCAAAGAGAGGAGTTTTAAGTTGCTCCAAGGTCTACACATTTCAAGAGCCCTTAAAGTGACATTGTTGTCGAAATAGCTTTTCTTTCATTAACACTTGTAGTTGATCTTCGGCTAGTGTAACCACAGAGCTAGGACCGTCCCGTAAAAGGTGGGAAGGCTGAAGATGTTTGTTGCTTCCCCTTCCCGGCTTCCTTTCCAATTGCTGAGAGTAATTTTGGAAATTAAGCAAATCAGATGCAAACTTGTCCATCAACCCAGCACTGACTAAGACTTGAAGCAGGACGTCGGGAGACATGCGGGCTGCTCCTGGCTGTGGCGCTGGCCCTGTCCCTCACACACCATCTGGAGGCACAACGCAGGGAGTCAGCGTCGCCGGCCTCTGAGACCCGCCTGCTTTCATCTTTGTGTGAAGGAACAGCTTTTGGATTTTCAAGGCAGTTTGAAGAACTGATTTGCATGTAAAATAAGAGGCCCAGTGGAGACTCTGTGCCCAGGCTTCCCCCGGCCTGCAAGTGGTTCCCGTCCTGCCAAGGAGGACCCTTGCTGGAACATGACTTGCTGAGTGCCCATTCCTTCGAAAACAAGTTCTGGAGTCTGAGAGGCCCTGATCCAGCTATAGCTGTGCACTAACCAGGTCTCTGTGTGACCCAGGAGGTCACCTGCTCTGTCCAAGTTTTAATGTTTGAATCTGCAATGAAGCAGGTGCTAAGAACCAACATGTCCACGGTGCCTGCTGGACCGCGCTGGGGCAAGGACAGATGTCGGTGGCCAGCAGACTGGCGGGCGGCAGTCTCCAGGCGCATCAGACTCCAGCACACACTGGAAGGAGGCTCACGGCTGCGCACCCCTGCCAGAGTGAAGGGCAGGAAAAGCGCCTGGACCTGGCTGACCTCCAGTACTGCGTCTTCCACCCTAGGCCAGAGATGAGGGCCAGGAAGCAGGGCAGGTCACCAGTGACTCAGGGGTTCTGATTGTCTGCTTTCTTTTTAACTGCCAAAGGTACAGGAGGCATGACTGAAAACTACAAAGTGTGTTTTTTAAAAAATGTGTTACAGGGAAAGGCACACTGCCATGAATCCCCCTCAAAATACTCTCCCTTGCTTTGAACACATTTATCTCACCATTTTTGCCACTTTCTGGAGACGTTTGTGAGTATCCTGCCTGACTCAGTATCCTAAATGGATCCAAAAGTTCTCTTTCATAGTCATTTTGACTTATTTCAGGTCAGTGGAACACCAACCGACACGCTAGCTCCCATCACTGCCGACTCCTTTCTCGTTTCCGTGGTCACACAGTCTGTACTCTTGCATCTGACTCAACACTGTGTTAACTGGTGCTGGACAGTGTGTGAGTGCAGCCCCGTTTAATTATCTTTGCCATCACCCATGAACAGCTGGGTGGTTTCCAGGGTGTGGCTATTAGGATTAGGGCTGCTGTGGACATTCTAGCACATTCCGTGTGCATACAGGTACTTCTGCAGATACATGAAAGTAGGACTGCGGGGTTGTAGAGCAGGCAGATGTCTAGTTTTAGTACTTGGTGCCCAGCAGGTTTACAGAGTGATAGATTTATATTTCCACTAGTGTCACAAAAGTTTTCCAATTGCTCTACCTCCTTGTCAACACTTGGTACTGCCTGCTTCATTTTAGCCATGCTGTGGGTTTAATGTGCATTTCCCTGATGACTCGTGATGTGGAGCCACTTTTTAAAATTTACATAATTTAATTTGTTCATAGAGGTTTCAGTCAATAGTTAGCTGGCTCCAGTGCAGGGCATCACAGAGGAGGGGCATGGAGGATGAAGATGGGCAGAGGACAAGACATGGTGTGGTAGACAGGAAGTGATGTGACTTCCTTCTTTTGCTTTTTATTCCATCCAAGCTGCAAGTCTATTTGTCAGTACCATCCACACTGAGGGAGGGTCTTCCCTCTTCTGTAAATCCGCCAACCCCCAGAACTATGCTAAACTAATCAGTGGACTGATCTAGTATCACATATCCATGGTCCTAAACACACATCCATGATCCAGTCACTCCCAAGGGTCCTACCCATAAGTACACGGGACTCTGGGGGAAACCAGGGTACAAGCCATGGCACTCAGTGATGGAAAAGCTGGTACATTCCTGTAGAGAGACTTGGAGACCTGTGTTTCTCAGATTCATTTCTGCTTAGCTTAGGGTACACAAAATCTGGCCTTGTGCATTGCTTTAACCAATAGAATGTGGAAAGGACATACCAGATATGAGTCCAGCCTCAACAGGCCCTACAGTTTCTGGTGAGTCTCATGGAATGCTGTCCACCTTGTAGATCACTCTGGGTGGCCTGGTGAGGATGACAGGGCATGTGACCCAGGTGCTCTCAGCACCCAGCTGCCTGACAGCCACCTGCCCATAGTCATGCTGCCCAGCCACTGACACGTGAGAAAGCCAACCACAACCAGAAGGTCCACACAGCTGACCAAACCCAAACTGCTGTCTCACAGAACCATGAGGCAGTTAAATCACTATTGGTTTAAGTGACCAAAATTTAGGACCATTTGTTACACAGAAGAAGCTAACTGAGACAATCCTAGTCCTTTGAGAGCTGAGTTGAGAACAATTATTGAGCCTCCAGGGTGGTTAGTCATGATTACTCTCAGAAGGATGCTTTGCAAACCCCCATAAAATACTGCATAGAAAAGAGTTCTGTGATAAGCTTTGAAAACTCTGTTATTATAATTTCTATATGCAGAATAGTGGCCCAAATTAGCACATTTAAAGTATGTAAGTAACTCCACAACTAGAAAATAAATACGTTACTATTTCTTAAATGCTTGAGGATTAGTTATTTTGCACATAATACCTACAACTTCCTTTCACTAGTGTCCCGAGAAAGTAATTTAGGACATGCTGATTAGATCTATAAATAGGCTTTGGTTTCCAGTCTAGGCTACAGACATACTGCGGAGCCCCAACATGCTGCAAGAGGGTCAGTAATCACTGCACACAGATGGCGGGAGTTGTCAAGACTGTTTTTGGATGTCAGGAAGGAGAATCTACAGTCCAGAGGAGACCGGGCATGACTGGCCCTGGGCTCTGATCTCTGGCTGCTTCCTGTAGTTTGTACCCCGTTAGGCCACGGACTGGCCACAGGAGCAAGTGCCCTGACACCCACCTTGGAAAGAGCTGCGACAGGACAAGCGCTGGCTCTAGAGAGTAGTTGAGCTGCTTGGCAGTAACTGCCAAAATTCTATATTTACAGAAAACTGGCACTTCATAAATACCAAGCTGTGCTATTTATGTAGCTGTTTCTCATCAATACATATGGGGATTCTGTAATTGTCACGAGTGCTATTCTAAGGCTTCTGGAACCTCAGATGAGTGAATGTAACAGATAGGGTCCTGTGCTTTCAGATAAGAGCTTAAGGCCAGGGCATGGCTAAGGTTGAGCTGTGACTGGTGTCCAGGCTGGTGGCTCCTCTCCTTAGAGGGTGGAGCTGCTGGGGAAGGCATCTGGTCTACCTACCCTTTTCCGCTCATGTTCTGTTTCATAACCTGCAAAATTCTCCTAAGGTGGAGATGTGGTTGGGCCAGTTCCTCACTTCATTAAATTCCCTTGAGGGCACCCAGTGATGTTAAAATGAGGAATCAAGGCCTCTCCCTGCCCTCAGTTCTTGCCACTGCCCACCCTAATCCAAACTCTTCAGCCACAGTGAGAGCCTGGTACATCCATACCAGTTCCAGGTCCCCTCTCACCCGCCTTTGCCTGGATGGTCTCCCTGCCCGGGATACCCTGCCCTGGCCCCTCTGTCTGGCTCCCCTTAGAAATTCCATCTTCTAAGGCTGCTGTGGTGGAATGTTCTGTAATGAAGGCCGTGGCACTATCACAGTATCCCCGGAGCTCTTCTGCAGTGTGATCTTGCCATGGCCCTTACATCTGGGTGGACCCTGGGGCCCTTGTCCAGCACAGTATTGTGGAAGGGATTCTGCCCGATTTGAGGTAGCCCTTTTCAGTGTGGAGGCCCCACTTCCTGCCTCTTGGAGCTCTGAGCTGGTGTGCAAACTGTTCAGCCTCCTCTGCAGAGCAGTGCTGAGCCTCCGGGCATGAGAATGAGGAGGCCACCACGATGGTCAGCCCCAGAGATCCTGGGATGATCCAGCTCCAGCCATCATCTGACTGCATCGGCACGCAGGACCTCAGCTGGAGCCACCCAGCTGAACCTAGCGGAGTCACAGACACAGGACTGATAAATTATTCCAAGTCCCAAGTATTGGGCTGCTTTGTTACGCAGCAGTAGATATCCTGAAAGGCAGCTTTCTCTGTTCCCAAGACAGCACCGAGCAGTTCTTTAGTTCAGCCAGCATGTGTCAGTGTGGCCAAACTGGCTGTGCCTGACATCTGTTTCTCACTTGGTTAGCATCTCTTTCACCTGCTTCATTAAACTTTGAAGAACACCACATCAGGGGCTTGATAGGGAGTGCTTATAACAGTCTTGTTAACCCTCATTACACCAACCCATCACCTACCGCTCAGCTGTGTGGTCTTTGGCATTTACACCACCTCTGATCATCTTTCTCGCCGGAGTGTAAGCCCCATGCGTGATGTCTACCCCTAAACTCTCCCGCCTGGCACACTGCCTGCTGTCTCAGGTGGTGGGTTGGTATAATAACAGTCAGCAAGCACTCCCTGGTAAACCCCTGACTGGCATGTTATTCGAAATTTAATGACTGCATGGAGCAGTGCCTGTCCACAGGTTCCTGTCCTCTGTGTTAGTCGTGTGGCCAGGTGACACTGGCCTGAGAAGGGGCATGTTGCCCCCTCTACCCCTTAGACCTTGGGGTCCTCTGGCAGTGGAAGCTGTTTTTAGATCCATGTCTAAAGGCTGAGAAACGTGATCATCAACTTGCTGCTCAGGCCTGAATTTCCTTCTGAACCAATGTCATGAAAAGCAACTTCCTCCCTGGGGGAGCTTGGGGACCAGCCCTGGCTGGGGGTCAACTCCCCTGGGAACTACTCGATTTCTCTGTGCCCCTCTTTCCTCCCCGGGGAATGGAGGAACTGGTGAGAAGTGCACCACAGGGAGCAGGTCACTTAACCTGCCTGAGCCTTAATTACCCCTCTGCGAAACAAGGACCAGAGCAGCCACACCAGCGCCTGGAAAGTCACTCACACCTCTGCTGCTGTCTCTGGTTTGCCAGCCTGCACCCCGGGAGAGGTCAGACTCCTAGGCGGTGAGGACCACGCTTCACGTGTCCCCGTGTCCCGCAGGCACTCTCATTTTCAAAGATCTTGCTGAACCATGTTCCATGTGGCTGAACCCAGGTAATTACACACCTTGGTCAGTTTGTTCCCCTGGACCAGTTACTTCCCCAAGACTTGGTCTCTGTGATTAGGGAATGGGCAGGCCTGGAAGGACCGGAACCCACCCTGGAGAAGGAGTGCAGGGACAATGGCCCATGTCCTGCCACACAGCAGGCTGCAGCCAGTGCCACTTCCTCCCCCCCTGCAAGGCCTGTGAGCAAAGCAACTGGACAGCTGCGTGGACACTGCATCTTCCCACCGGCCACTTTCCCTTTCTCCTACTGTCTTGAGGCCATCTGACTGGGAGAGAAGAATTCCTAATCACACCGCTGACTTTGGAGGGGACTTCCGGGAAAGCCTTGGATACTTTCAGTACCCACAGTGGGGTCTGTCTGGCCGAGGAAGGCAATGCAGGGACAGTGGCCTGTGAAGCTGCCATTTGTGCTCACAAAAGGGAGCCATGGGTGTTGGGGAGACCTTTGTGTCCAGCCCTGTCCTGATGACCTTGGACGAGCAGGCATGGGGTACTGCAGCATGCGGGTTAGCTGGGCCATGTGCAGTTGGAACCAGGCGTGGACCAGCAGCTTGCTCCTTCCCTGGAAAATTCTCGTGTGTGTGCGCATGTGCAAAGGGTCTTACTTGTGACACGAAGCCTGCTCCTCACGGGGAGCGGCTCTGGGCTTTGCTCTGCCTGCACTGTTCACAGGACTCGATTTAACCCGGCCCTGGGAGCCGTGCCTTCACCCATCCACAAAGGTCGAGGTTCCAGCCCCTTCCCCTGGGGTGTCAAGGCTCCTGCTGTGTTTTTAGGACTTCCAGGATTCCAGGGGAATCCAGCTGCAACACGGCTATCCAGGGATGGGGGTGTCGGGTCTGCTATATCAGTCCTGAAACCGGAATTAGAAGGGAGTTGCAAACATTTTCCTCAACTGAAAGATGAAGAAACTAGGACCCCAAAGGGGCAAGTGGCTTTCTCAAGATTGTAGAGCTGGTCAGTGGTGGCTCAGTGAAAGAACAAACCACCACCACCCCCAAGCTGTTGTGGAAACCAACACACTTAGAACCTGAACATCCTTTCCCAGGAATGTTCTCTTCTTTAATGAATGGGCTTACTCTCATCTCTGTACCCCAAAGTCAAAGACGAAGAGACCCTCACACTCAGCCGATCCAAAAGACACCCAAAGCAGCAAGGCTCTCCCGTCGGTGCCCAGCAAGTACAGTTCCTTTGAGTCTTGCTATTAGACACACCGCAGCGCGAAACAACGAGGCTTCGCCCTTGTCTTATGGTGCAGGCTGGCCCTTCCTTCCCGCTTCGTGCTGTGTCTCCATGCCAACAGCATCACGGAATCAAGTCTATATGAATATATTCCAGAAGCGCTTTTTACTTCCTTCCAACACTTTTATTTTAATGAGGACCAGGTAGTTTTATGAGAAATGACACAGTAAATCATCTCTTTAGCCAAGCTGAGTGCTTTCTGGTTTGAGCAGAGTCCTCACTGAGCTGACTTACCTATTTACTACAGGAAGGGAGACAAGAGGATTCACTTTGGCCATTTTGGTATAGAAAAGTCTGATTCTTCTGCCAGCAGAGTAGGGTATAACACCCAGAAAGCCTGCTGTTGGTGAGCTGGTGAACTGACACACTTGTCAGGGCTGGGACACACGTGTGAGACTATACAAGGGAGCAGTGGATGCAGTCAAGGTGGAACCAAAGAAGGGGCTGTGTCCAGTACCTCAGAGGGGCTCGGGGTATTGAGGAGCAGGAGGAAGGTCTGGGCCTGGGGCGTAGGGAGTGGGGGCTGGAAATGACTCTGGATAGATGGGCGGAGCCAGGGCACGCAGTCCTGATTCTGATGTACGTCTTATAGATCACTTGGGCTTCTAGATGCAGCACGGACAGAAGCGAGAGCTCAGTTGGCAAGCTCTTGCAGTGGTCCGGGGTGAGATGCAGCAGCCTGAGCAGGGGCCAGGCCAGGGGAGAGGGAGAGGAGATGGAATGAAGACACAGAACTTGATGAGTGGCTCAGCAGGTAGAAACTGAGGTTGATTTTAGAGTCCAGCCTGAGCGACCCAATGCATGGTGGTGACAGCTACTGAGATGGCAAGGCTAAAGGGTCACCAGGAGGAATGACAGCCTTTTGCCTTTCGAACCTCATACATCTATTTCTAATTAAATTGACTCTATGTTAAACCCAGAAAGTGTTGTCTGGGTTGCCAAGGGAGATGGACACACTCATAAACACGCACATACATATACCTCACGCTTAGGTGCATCTATTTATTCAGAATCGCACAAGAAGCAGTTGTGCCTTCTATGTGAAAAATTACTGCCCACTGTGTTTTGCGAGAGTTTAATATGATGATTGTACCTGTGTGTATGTGCCTGGACATTTGGATCTGAGCATGGCATAAAATGACCCTCCCAGCCCGCACTCTGTGGGCGCAGTAACGGGGTTTCCCCTGTTGTTTGTGTGGTGAACTCAAGGGTGGAAGTCAGATGCCTATGGGCCCGTGTCCAGGAGAGGATGAAAATCCCAGCGCTGGCCACAGCTGCTGCCCCATCACAGCGACGGCAGGGCGTTATGCTCCACAACATCCCTCTGCCTAACCTGCGCAGGGCAGAGGGAGAGCAGTTCTAACAAGCTTACCAAGGAAAAGAAAATTCCGCAGGCCTCAACTTGCATGCGTGAACCAACAGCAATTGGAATGCTGGAGAAATCGCTGACAAGGCAGAGCCCACGATTCCCTCCGGAATCCGTTCCTGAGAGGCAGGAGGGAAGCCCTCAGCACTCCAAGGACACGTGATAAGCATCAGTGAAATACATCCAAACCAAAGGCTCAGCGGTGAGGCCCACATCAGAACCTAACTGCATATGTGCTTGGAGCATTCTGGATGGAAGGGCTTGCATCAGGGAATTTATGGGCACACAGCTCCTAGGAGTCTTGGCAGAAATGGTGGAGAGAACCTTGGGAAATAAATCTCTCAAACGAAGGGAGCGGCTTTGGTACTTATGGTCACACACGCTGATCATAAAGATGGACACTCAGTCTCACCTTGGGTGCACAGCCTGGGGGACTGGGAGGACTGATGAGTGACAGTTTATCCCAAATGTCCTCCCCTCAGACTCTGGAGATCTGGTTCCAAATTCCTCAAGGCAAGAAGTTACGCAAATTGAAAGGGCAAGAGACTACTGAGGTTCCTCTAAGTGTGAGAACAGAAGAGCCCCTGACATTTAAAATATTTGGGAAAGTCATCTGGAGCATTTGAACAGGGAAAGAAGCAACAAGAATCATAGGGAAGTGGAGGGGTCACCCAGGGTGTGGCCTCTGGGACGTCCACTGGGCAGAGTCCTGGAGTCTGGGGCGAACAGGACTGGGTACTGTCACCTGGATGCATCCCAGGCCCAATGGGCTTAGGAAAGTGGAGCCACATTCCCAAACCTCTCCTCTGCCCATCCTCAATAGACGACATGTTTGGGCACCTTTCACAGGCGGGATGCTGAGTTTGGTTGCTGAAATAATACCTTGGTGGTTAGAAGCCAGGCCTTCAGGGGAAGAATTTAACTCAGTGGAAGTTGGAGAACATTGTGATCCTTGTTAAGGATGACATTTGTTTAGCTGTGATGTCTTTGTGTAAATGCTCAGAGAGGACTCTGAGTCACTGCGGGATTGGGAAACAGACCCGTGTTCGTGGGAGCAGGTCTCGCTGCCAGCAGGCCTGTGCAGTACCCGGCTACCCAGGCCTTTCCAGAGAGAGGAGGCACTCGGCCGCTCCGATCTCTGTGTGCTTGCTTCAACAGGCTCTTCCCTGCCTCATAAGCTGCAGTGTTCTGTGTTTTTCACTGGCTGCATGTTTCTCCGAGAAACCCTGGGCCCCTGAGTCCACCTGGTTACACTTAGGATGGACAGAGCACCCAGAGCCATCGACTGATGGAACACCGGCTGATACCCGGCCTTACCAGCCAGGTGGGCAGACCAGACACCCAGCAGCCAGGAAATGGAGCACAATTGCTGGGTTCATTTGCTCAGGTCCTGCACAGTCAGTGAGCAGTTCCTCCATGCAGAGGGCCACGCTGGGCAGGATGGGGACAGACAGATGACTCAGGAGTGGTCTCGGCTGTCTAACACCAAGCCAGTGAGGGGGAGGAATGGAGGACAGTAGGAGTTAGCTCAAGGAGGAAGCCCCACTATTCCTTCTGAGAAGAATCCTTAGGAGGAGATGGCATCGAGCTGGCTTGTGCAATTCTAATGAGACCAAAGGTAAGAGGGTCCCAGCCAGGCACAAAGCAGAGGCAGGCGTGGGGATTGCTCTGGTGAGCAGAGGATCAGTTTTTGCTAGGCCCATAATATACGGGTGTGCAGAAGAGGGGAAAAAAAAACCCTGGGAAAATGGTTAGGATATGGAGTGTGGAGACACCCTGAAATAACAGTGGTGACTCTGAGTAATATTCCTGAGTCTGCACTAAGTGGCTGGCCCTCCTCTTCACATCGGGCACAGACTGATTTATTTATCCCTCACCCAGAGAACCTTAGGTAGCAGATACACTCACTGTCCTCATTTTATAGGACAAACAAGACCCACAGGAGGAAAGTACCTGGTGCCTCCGCTTTGGGTAGGAATGAACCTAAAGGCAGCAATGCTGGAATAGGAACCCAGGCAGTCTGAAGTAGCCAGGCTTCTCCCAGCAGGCCATGCTGACCCTTTGAGGGTGGGGAGACGGCTGGGGGGTTTGGAACGGGCACGAGGACTTGATCTGGTGCTCGGGGAGCCAAGTGGTGATTGGAAGGGAATAGAATGAACCTGGTAAAATCATTTACATGGGTGGTGTGTGCTGGGGTAGAAGTGGTGAACAGAACAGGAGTTAATGTTCTCTCAGGCCTGTTAAGTGCTGGGCACTGACCTAAGCCTCAGTTACGATGCTTTCTTTGACCTATCCTTACGGGGTGGGTATTAGCCTCACCCCCATACACAGATGGGGAAACCAGGGCCCACAGAACTAAAGGTCACAGAGGCAGGACATAGCTCAGCCAGGTTTTGCACTCCTGACCTTCACACCAACCCTGCAAAGTGGTCGTAGAACGAACGGGACATGTCAAATCCAAAGCCAGGCCCAGCACGCAGCGGGAAACACACGGAAGAGAGCAAATGCCTGGGGATGAGGCAGGACCTCGCTCTCCCCGGCGCACGGACTAGGACAGGCAACTTGAGGGCTGCACGGGAGAAGAGCTGTCTGGTGGGGGCTGGCCTGCGGGTGACACCGCACACCCAGGGGGCTCTGCCTGGACCTCCACCAGGAGCTGCACACTCCCCAGCTCACCACTGGGGGCCAGGACATCAGCTCCTGCTCGCCCTGCTCCACGCCAGATGGGACGCCATGGAAAGCTACCAGAGGGTTTGCCTAAGCAACCTCTTCAGGGCACTCGCAGAGGACCTGGTGGCCTCTGTCTGAGTGCTCATCACACATGCCAAGCCTGGGGATGTGGAGATGGGGGAGACTCAGAGGCTGGCACTGGCCAGGGCCTGCAGGGCACGGGCACGGGTACAGGCCTGCTCCCTCCGGGGCGGCTCCCTGGGCAGGAGCTGGCGCGCATCACTGCAGATGCTGTGCGTGCCCATCCTAGTATCGGGGCCTCCACATCCCCGAGGAGGACAGCCAGCAGTGGCTGTCCATTTGTACAAGACCTCCAGGCCCACTTGGCTCCAGGACTGTGGGGTCAAGTGGAAGAGCCAGGAGTTAAGAGCCCCAAGCAACCCCCAGGCAGTGCTCGGCAGGGTCGGTGGATAAGTGATCTGGTCTCCTTGCACCCTGTTTAGGATAACGTGAGGTGGAGCTGCTCTGCTACTGGCCAGTTCCCTGGTGGGATCAGCTCCGGCTGCCCCAGCCACAAGGGCACCTCCTGGGATCACCCCCAAAGGAAGCGCTTGCCTGAGCCTCGTCAGGGGCTGGCTTCCAGGGGAGCCAGCCTAAGACAGGTCCTGCCATGTAGCAGAGGAGACGACTGCTGGGGACAGTGAGTTTGGAACATGGTACATATTTGGGTTCCTGGGGTCCAGAAGATTTTTGCTGCAAGGTCAGGTGTTTTGTTTTGCTTTGTTTTGTTTTGTTTTTCCTGTTGTTAAACTCAAAACCCTTACCTGGAGTCTCTATGGAGATAGGGCTGGGGATGGGACAGGAAGAAGAAGAGGAGAATAAGGAGCCAGGTTCCCGCTGGCAAGCATTTATCCTGGCGTCTCAGGCATGGGAAACACAGCCTTTGTAGTGAACTTTTCCAGAGAACAAACTTGGCAGCAATCTATAGCACTGACGAAGAGAAAACCCCACCAAGCCCCAACACTGAACATACACGGGGGTGTGTTCCGATGAAGCAAAGCGTTCGCTGGAGCATTTTATCCAGAGTGAGCTGAGTGCTTCCTGCTGACTAGCGTTTTGGACTCTGATGTATGATAAATCCAAATGGCAATGTGTCATTGCTGGCTTCGCTTTTGTACTTACATATTTTTTGGTGGAAAAATGTTCTTATAAGTTTTAAATAGTGTAGACAACTATTATATGTTTTCTGGGATGACTGGCCACACCATCTCAGAGGAATGGCTAATGAGTTTATCAACTATATAAAAATAAAAAGACAAAAATAAAATACTGAAGAGTGGGCGAGGCGGACCCCAGTAATAATGAGATGAGACAAGGAAGAGCACGCAGTGGGCTGCAGGTCTCTGGTGTTCTTACACAAGCACCTGGTGTCTATGCAAGGTGCACGGCCTCTCTGAGGCAGAGGAAGGACGAGGTAAAACATGAAATTGTCTCTTTGCCACCCCTGTTTGGGGACCTCATGAAAGTAACTTTGGAAGCATCTGCTCTTCAAAGTGCTGCCTCTCTAGCTTTGGGTTTAGGACATGAATCTGAAGGTGACGGGTCAGCTTGCCCACATCGTTTCCTCCGGGTGCCAGGAAAGGACTGGAACCTCAGGACGCTCCCTCTCCTGGGATCGCATGTTTGTCAGTGGGTGAGCACGGCAGGTGGTGCCTGGCGCCTGGAAGAGGAACTTGATGCCAGGGATGTGGTGCAAGTTACTAAATGGGGGAGCAAAGACATCGGCAGTGGGGTTTCAGAGAGAGAGAGAGAGAGAGAGAGGGAGAGAGAGAGCACTGGGGAACGGATCGGGGAATAAAAGGCAGGCAGTTAATGGGGCATGTCATCAAGCCGTTGCTGGGGTGGTAGTTATAGCTCCCTCCTGCCAGGGGACTCTGGGGGACAGGGTAGAACACGCATTTCAGTTAGTCCAACTGAGGAATGAAGGACTGAGGTGGTTATGCACCACTAAACCCCTTCTGTCTGCGTGCTGTTTCTGGGGCTATTGACTTCCTAGCACGTGGGAGCTGTGCCGCCTTCTGGAAGAACGGGATTTGGAAAAGCCCAGAGTTACAGGGGTGCTGTGGGAGGAGGCCGGGCAGGCACGACCAGGTAGCAAGTCCTACAGGGCTCCTCTGGGATGGGATCCGCTCAGTGCCAGGCTCTGCTTGCAAGTGCCCTTCAACGCACTCCGCCAAGGGAGTGCTGTGTCCATCTCTAGCGATGGATGGCCTCCAGGTCAGCAGCCAAAGCAAGCAGAAAAGCCAGGCCTGGAACTCACTGAGCATGCGTGGAGCCATGACACTTTACGACCACCTCGGGGCGCTGGGTTCAACCCCCCAGCAGGCTTGCGGGGAGCACGAGGGGCCCCTGTGCGGACGCAAACCTCCCGAATGAATCTCAGGGGACAGGAGGGGTTGAGTGACTTAAGATCTGTCGAAACAGAATAATTTACTCTGTCTCCGCTAATCCTCTCTGGACACCAGTTTTAGCTCTGTGTTGACACTGACAAATTAAGGACGTGCTCAGCACTTTTCCAAGAGTAAACAGCAAATTCCACAAGCTGTTCTAATCATTTTTCTCTTCCAGGGTGAAATCCCTTACCCAAACACGCCTGCCCAGAGGGCGAGTTGTGCCGGGACCTCGCTGACCAGATCTTGCAGGTCCCTAAGATCTCAAAGCCCCCTTGATTATGTTTACTCTGAAGTGTTTTACTGATGCTATTGCAAATGAGAGCCTCATAATTTTATTTTGAGACAGTTTATGGTGACAGTGTAGAAATGCTACTGATTTATGCAGACTGATTTTGTAACTTACAACTTTACCCTCAGGGTTTTCGATATATAAGATCATGTCCTCAGCAGACAGTTTCACTTCTTTTTTTCCTAGTTTATAGTTAATAATGACATATTCTATATCTCATGTTGCAAAATGAGTGAATTTTATTTACTTACTTAATTTTGTAATTCTGAAACTGAATCGTGGGCCTTGGGCATGCTAGACAAGTGCTCTGCCATCAGCTACATGCCCGGGTCTCAAAGAGTGGGTTTTAACTATTGCTAACACAGAGAGTTTTAAGTATGTGAAGTTATGGATATGTTAATTAGCTTGCTTTGGTCATTCTAAAATGTATACATGAGTCAAAACATCACATTACCCCTAAAATACATGCACTTGTTATCTGTTTATTTAAACAATTAAAAGTGCAAAGCCCCCGTGGCAGGCAGGAGGAAGCAGCCCCCGAGCCCCAGGCCCAATGGAACTGCCCACTGCAGAGGGCCCTCTCAGGTGGCACCAGTCAGGTGGCCCCCAAGGCCAGTGGCTCTGTCTAAATGGCCCTGGCCCTGACCCATGACAGGAGACGCTTCGTGACCGCTGCTGTTCCAGGGTGTGGGGCAGGGAGAAGGCAGAGCCCAAAACGCCCCACACTTAGCCGCTGTCACGCGTGCCACTTTCCCGATGTGCAAAGCGAGGTTGGGAGAAAGTCTGGGGCTTGTTCCGGAGCATCGCGCACCTTGGTAACAGGGTCTCTGACCCCACCCCGGGTGGCCCTCCTCTCCACCATCGCGTCCTTGCGTCTGGAAGTGGTGGCCCCTCCTATGCACCCCGCTTGCTGGAATGGCCAAGCCCAGGCCGTCCCCCAGGAGATCGGAAGGAAGGAGCAGGCCCGGTGACCGTCTTCCTGCCTTCCGCTGCTTGACTCCCAGTGGACGGTGTAAGGGGAGGGAGCTGAGGCGTGACAGTGCTCGGTGAGCCTTCCAGGGGCCACCCTGCTCCATGTGGCTATCTACAGTTACACTAGTTAAACTGAAGTAAAACAAAAACCAGTGCCTCTGTCACGCCAGCCACCCCTGATGGGCTCAGAGCTACCCGTGGTGGGGACACTGCTGCTGGACACTGCAGACTCAGAGCAGGGCCATCCACACAGCAAGGTCAGTGGACAGGGATGGTCTCTGAGGGGAAAGTTGAGTTCCAGAGTCAAAGAAACCAAAGTAAAGCTCGGCAAGCCTGGACTCACCCCTGGGGTGCAGCGGGGATGAGCTTTGATGTAGCAAGGGTGGGGAGACGGGGCTGGGGAAGGGGCCTCCTCTCCTCCCGCCAGCCCCGGCCCCTCTGCTCCTGAGGCCTGGCTACTGCATCAATCCGTTTATCCTTTGGCTCTTCACAAAAGCAGCCTGTGCCCCGGGGAGCACATCGAAGGAAACCATTCTCCAGATATTCAAGTTAAACAGCAGAAACGACTGTTAGTGAGGTTCCATCCAGAGCCAAGCCCTTCTCCTACCCAAGGGCGAAAGGCAAAGAGCAAGAGGGAATCAGGGAGGCCCCTGCCAGGACTGTGGGCTCCCCCAGGCTCCAGCTCCTTCAAGAAAGAGCCCTGATTAACCTGTACTTTTGCTGGGGTTGGGGGTGGCTGGGGTGTGGCGCGGAGACACCCCCTTCCAGAGCCACCCTGCTCCCCAAGCTTCTTGACAAAGACGTGGGAAACAATAGTGCCGACAGGTGAAGACCTGACCGGGGACCCCAACTCAGGGGTGCTGGTGACCCCTGGCCAGGCAGGAGAAGGCCCACTTGGACCGATGTGGGACTTGGCGGCTGGGAATGAAGAAGCAGACCAGGGCAGCCGGCGGACAGCAGGCAGGGCAGGAGCAGACCGGGGCTCAGGGAGAACAGGGCTCCACGGGGAGGCAGGGGCAGTCACCCAGGACCTGGCTGGGCTGAGGGTGCTGCAACACCAAGGAGGCAGGGAGGAGAGCCACAAACCCCCGAAACCAGAGGGAGGATGCTGTTCAGACAGCCTCCTGCGGCCCCTCCCAGTCTCACTCCAGCGCCTGCCTCCCAGGGGCCGCCTCCAGGGCCAGCCCGTTTCCTCTGCAGCTCTGAGGAGCAAGGGGGTTGGTGTGGGACCCTGAGACAGAAATCAGCCCGAAGCTGGTCTGGGACTGAGGGAGAATCCAGATGTGGGTGCGGAGCACATTTCCCCATTTCCCAGAAGAGATAACTCAGTGAGTGGCAGGAAGAAGATGGAACTGTGCATGGGAGTTGAAGGGGCCAGGGAAGACAGCTAACCTTGGGATGAAGCCCCGGATGTGGCCACATGGGGACGTCAGAAAGAGTGACTTCAATGGCTCTCCACGCCGTTCCTGGACCTCAATGTGTGGAAGTCCTGGCTTGGTGACCCAGCACTGGAATCTGGACTTCCAGAATGATCCAGCTATAAAAAACCCATCTCCACCATTACACACAAGCTGCTAACAGCCTTGGACAAGTGGACACGGGTGCACACTCCTGGAAGGTGAGCTGAGGCGGATGGCCAGGCCTCCCACAGCACCCATGCATCCCTTTTGCTGTCCTGGGAAGCCAGAGGTGGCCCTGGTGGCACCCCCACCCCGTCATAAAGCATATCCAGGTTTTAGAACATGAAGATGTATATCAGAAACTCACTTGTTGACATTTCTTTTCTGGAATCACTGTGTGTTATTTGTTTTTTATGATGCTGAGAATGAAACCCGGGTCCTCGCCCATGATACACAAGCACTGCACACTGAGCTCCATGCCCACCCTCTCCGCCCCACATGGTTCCCTCCTGGGCACACCGATTGGCAGCTGGGAGTCGCTGGGCCAGAGAGCAGAGCTTTTCTCAAACAGAATCACTTAGTGAGAATTTGCCTCAGGAACGACAGAGAATCATTTTCCAGTTGCGATGTTTTATACTATGGTTACCTGCAAGCCCATAGAAGTATCTGCTTGCTGGAAGAGAGGAATTACACTAAAAGAGAGGAATGAGGGTTCAAAACTTACAAAAAATGCTTTTGAAAGCTGACCAGGTGCAGAGAGTATTTATTCCTGCTATGGAGTTCGAGCTCTTCAGGATGGACAGCTGCCCACACTCATTTTGAGAAAGAAATTTCAAATATTGATTATTTAAAGCTTCTTTTACTGGAAGAAAAATGGCAGTCGCAAAGATTTAGCTACGTATGTCATGCAGAAAAAGCAGAAAAAATTCACAAGGCATATCTAAATCACGAATAAATCACAGTTCTAGAAAATTACCTCTTTCCTTTCTCTGAGGCAGGCTCAATGAGTTTACAAAGGGTGCAAATTTCTGCACAGACAGAAAATCCCACTTCAATGTCTCCATGGTATGAAAGTGGGATGCAAAGCAGTTTCTAAGACAAGTGTGCTTTCTTGGGCATATTCATTGTTGATACAATCAGAAAGATCATGGATTTCCCCACTGGTAAAGATCTCACACACAAAGAACAGGGGGAAAGACTAGAAACTTTTCTTTTAAGTGCAATCTCAGAGTTTAGGAATTCTGAAATCCACAAAAACACAAAGGTCTAAGGGGCAGTCAAAGCTGTAGCACTTGGCAAGTTGAGCCAGGAATAGCTGTTTTGAGTTCCACAGATCACACACAGAAGAGGGAAGTATCATGAAAGGAAAATAGAAGCAAGCTTGGACATTTCAAATTTAAAGACTGAGCCGTCTGTGTCCCCAGGCCTGTGCCCAGCTGAGGCTCGAAGCTGCAGGCCTGGGCGAAAAGCAAATTCCTGGGCGCGCGTGGAGGAGGCTGAGTGCAGGTTCAGCTGGAAAGTCGGCTCAGGCTTCCCAGCACTGGAAAGCAGTAGACACTCTGCCGGATGCCTGTGATCACAGCCACTAGGTCCCACAAAGGGAAAGTCTCTGGCCCTCTCTGGGGCAGCCTGGGGTGACCTGATGACCCTCCAGGATCCTCTGCAGAAGCCCATCCCCTTTGCCGCCCAGATGAGACAAATCCAGCTATTCAGGGGACCAGCGATGTGACTGATGTTCACCACCCTGGATGGACCCTCGCTCCGTGGGGCAGCGGGGACTCTGGGATCACCTGCCCAAATGGCCCTGAGCCTTCCCCCATGGCCTGCCTAGGCCATCCCTACCGGACAGTTAGGGAGACAATTCTGTCACCTCAGGCTATGCCTGGTCTCATTTAACCCTAACCTTAGGCAAGGAGGCATGGCAGAGAGGTATTGAGATCAGGATGTGCTCCCCAGCACTCCCAACGTGGCAGCTGTTACTTTGAGGTGCCCCTCAATGCAAGGTCCCACCCCTCTCCCTCTGCACGCTCCCGCATCTCCACCATCACATCTTTGGCCTCTGCTCCTGCCAGCCACCCTGAACTCTCATATCTCTACATCCTTGGCCGTGGGATTTCCCACTCCTACCTGGAATCCCTCTCTCCATTCTGCTGTGGAAACTGCCTGCATGCCCTCCAACACAGCACTGCCCTGGCCCTCCCGTCTGTGAGCACCAAAGCACACAGTGTAGACCACAGGCAGCGCGTCACGCATCCTGCGGCTGTGGATCCAGTGTCTACGGGGTCTTGTCCTGCATAACCCCCAACATCACTCTTGCCTTCGAGTTGTCTGTCCTTATGTTGCTCAACCCTGCTACCCATGCTCTCCATTAAATTTTCCATATCCTGAAATTCTACTGAATTTGAATTCTTTTTTTATATTTGATTTTTCATAATTTCTTTTTCTTTTCTTCTTTCTGTCTTTCTTTCTTTCTCTTTTCTTTTCTTTTTCCTTCCTTCCTTCCTTCCTTTTTTTTTTACCAAACTGGACATTCACATTTTGTATTATTTAATTCATTTAGCTCATTGCTGATTTCTTCTTTAAGCACATCAAACATTTTATTAGTAAAAATCCTTTATCTGTTTAATAAAATCCTCTCTAAACTCACTAGACATCTTATAAATTTGCGTATGTGTTTCTTCTTTGAGTTCTTCAAACATTTTAACTGCTTGGTTTTGAGTTCTTGCCTGTAACTCCCTGTATTGCAGTGCCCATGAGATCAGCTTTTGGGGAGTTAAAGGCTTTTGGAGGTGTCACGTCGCTTTGCTTGCTTTTACTTCTGCTGTTTTTGTGTTGCAGGCTGAACACAAGCAATGCACGTGGATGAGGAGCCTCCCTAGTTCTCCTCACAAGGCGCTGCCTGCCACAGGGTGAGGCCACCCCTGGGTCACCCAGAGGCCCTGCCCTGTTCCCACACTGCAGGCCTCTGGAAGTGCCTTCTAGCTGTCTGTGTGCAGGAAGCCCATGTTTAGCTTCTTGCCATTTGGACTCATGCATCACCTGTTTCCTGCCAGCCACTGAAATGCCGACTGTTTGCCCTGCAGCAGTTCACCCAGCAAGTCCCAAGCACCCTAAATGTGCTGGGTGACGTGGTAGGTGAAGAGGATGCACCTACATTCTTGTACTAAACAAAAAGTCACTGTGCCATTTCTGATGTTCACTGTGCTAGCAAAACACCATCCAAAGAGGTTTCTCCTGTGAGGCTCATGTCCTGACTGGGGAGTCCGCAGTGGGCAGGACGCTGCTAGAGCCACTCCTCACATTAGGCCCACCCTAACATCTGTGTCTGCTCACAGAAGTGGCCTCCTGCTCCACCAGGCTCTGCCCTGGACCACCCGTGTGCCCGGGGAGCCCAGGCAGCAGGTCCAAGCTTCTTTGGAAGGGCGCTGCACAGACCGGAAGCAGGCTCCAGGCTACGTGGGTGGGGAACTCCAGGTTTCTGTGAGGCCATGGGCACTGACTCCTTGCCCTGTGGATTCTGAGCAGGAATCAGGGGAAGGGCCACAGAGCGCAATCTGCAGGCCGCGTCCGCCACTGCAAGGAGGTGTCTGGAGGTGACACTGCCGTTACTGCCTCCTTTGCTTTCCAGCAGCCCGAGCCTGAACCCTAGGCTCCTGGGGACTGAGGGACGTGCGTGCCCCTTGGCCTGCAGCTGGGAAGTGGAGGTGGGGAGGGAGGGCACAGCTCTGCTCTGGGAGGGTGGACGTCCTCACTGTTTGTGCTGAGAGTGGAAACACTGTCTCTCAGATGTTGAGGTGGTGGAGTACTAATGGTTACCAAGAAATTCCAGATCCCACTCCGTGCCTGGGTCTCCTCAGCCTTGGGACAGAGGAGTCTGAGTGGCGCCGAAGGTGGCACTGTATTAATTGCTCAGTGCATGTGACTCTTGGGAAGGGCAGGGGGTTGGGAGGGCCCCAGAGTTCTCATTCATTTGGTGTTCTGAGAGAATGTTTTTGCTAAAAGGAGGTATTCCAAGCTCCCCCACCTCTCTGGGTGAGAGTCGGGGAGGGGCAGGAGGTGCAGACTGACTGTCCTCCCTGGAAGGGAGTCAAGCTCCCGGTGACTCAGGAGTCCAGAGAGGTGAACCATCCTACCAGAATGGCAGGTGTCTTAGTTACTTTCTTATTGCTGGGACGAAGTACCCAACACCCCCAAGTTGAGGAGCAAAGGTTTATTTTAGCTTGCAGTTCATAGAGGCTTTAGACCAGAGTTGGTGGGTTCTGAGGCAGTGATGGATGATGGGAGCATGGCAAGGAGAAAGCATTCATGGCAGGGCAGGCAGGGGGCAGCCTTCCTTTCCCTTTGTATCCCATGCAGGCTGCAAGCCTATTGGTTGGTGCCATCCACATTCAGAGCGTGGTTTCCCTCTTCAGTGATTCCATCACCTACCACTGTACTAAACCAATTGATGGCCTAATTCAGTCATCACACAGCCACAATTCAGCCACCTCCAGAAAACACCACCTATGAGCACATGAGGCTTTGAGGGGACATCTAGATATAAGCCGTAACATCAGGACAGCAGAAATGAGCCTAAAGCCACATCCGAGCTGACCCCAGAGCACTGTGGTGCCTGCCTGCTGTCTGAGTTGAAAATTAAGTTCTCTGTCCTCTCCCTTGGATCAGAGTTGGCTGTGACTACAATGAATATGATGGAAAGATACTGTGTGACTTACAAGACCACAAGATGTCCTCTTTGTTCACTATAACCCTCCCTCTCCCAGCCCTGAGCTGCCACCTAGAAGTCTGACTTCCATACTGGAGAAAGGTCACAGGTAGGTGTCTGGCTGATGTCCCATGTGAGTCACCCCAGCTGAGGCGCCAGTCATGAAAGTGGAGAATGCTCTTGTAAGGAGATGCTCCAGCACTAGAACTGCAGCCACGACATCCAAGATGTCGGGAAGGCCCCAGACTGTGATGCCCTTTGGAAACAATCAACACACAGAACCCATGGGCAAAATACAATAGTGACTGGGATGTCACTAAATGTGGGGGGTTTGTTTCATAGCAATAAATGGCCAGAATGGGATTAGGAGCACTCTGGGGGAGAGGGGACGTCACAGAGAAGGGAAGCAGGGATGTGCCCGGTCCAGACTTGGGCTGCAGCCACTGCTTAGGAACGTCACACACCCTACCCTACCTCTCCAGATGGGGATAACATAGACCAAAGACCTCAGCCCCACTGGGTCTGAAGACGTCAGGACAATGGTGAACATTACAAGACCAGAAGGGAGAGGACAAGCGCTTACTGATCGGCTGACACCGCAAACATGATGCGAGCTGTGTTTAGTCCATTAGCTTAGCAAATGCTTTATCCCCACCCTGTGCCAAGATGTGGAAATAAAATCAGACACAAAACCAAGTCCCTGCTCCACAGGGCTTATGGGTGAGTGAGGCCCCACACACAGTAAGCGGATGACTACATAATGACAGGTTGCGTGGAAAAACTAAAGCCCAGAGAGAGGCAGGACTGTGACACTTAGGCAGGCTGCTGGGCAAAGGGCTCCCTGAGGAGCCGAGAGGACAGCGCATCAGGCTACAGAGTGCAGGTCTGTCTGACTTCGGGGTCCCTCTCGGGCACTAATATGAAGGAAAGAGTCCAGCAGATATCACCTAACTTATTAGCTTGCAGCCTGGAGAAGATGGTGCATTCCGAGATGGCCCTGCCAAGGCTCAGAGGACCCCCCACCCCGGCGAGGGCACGGTGGGGGCGGGGCCGGTCCTCCTCCGGGAGGAGGCACGAGGGGTACTTACACAGAGCACGTGGAGGACCACCGCCCCTTGTCTTCTGTCCTCGTTGGTGAAGATGTCATTGGGAAATTCATGGAGTGCTAAGAATAAAGAGAGAAAACCAGCTCAATATAGCAGATGATATTCTCAGCCTCTCTTTCAGAGTCCCGTGTTAATATGGAATTCACTAATTTGGATAAAAATAATTACATCTTTAAGTTTACAAAATTCAAACTAGACCTTAGCATATATGTCCTTCAAATAAGAATTTAAGGGACAAACCACTCTAGTGTCAGCAGGTCCCAAGATTTGGCCCCCAACAGACATGTTCACACTAGAGATGGCCCTTGGTACCCACGTGGGATTGGATCTAGGACCCCAAGGGAGGCCAAAATCTGTGCACACTTGAGCCTTTTATATAAAATGGCACGGTATTTTCATATAACCTACGCACATCCTCCCATATGCTTACATCATTGCTGGATGATTTATAACACCTAATACAGTGTAAACACTATGTAAGTAGTGACACTGTAGCATTTAGGGAATAACAAGAAAAAAGTCTGTACATGTTCAGTACAGACGCAGTTTTTAAAAAGTATTTTCACTCGCACTTGATTGAACACATGGACACAGCACTTGTGGCCACTTTGAAACTCCGATTTAAAGCTTAGCAAGGGAGCACGTGAATCACGCTCTCACCAGCGTGCCCTCTGACAGCCTGATAACTTCACTGCAGTAGGACCAGCACCCTTTGGCACTTTGCTGTTTGCAAAGGAAAATGTTCAGAAGAACTGGGTGACCAAAGGGGCCCTGCTCCAAGCTGCCAGTCATTTTCATCCTCCTGCACTGGCTAAGGCAAGCACATCGCAAGGGCCTGAGAAGGTCTTAGTCACAGGCAGGACAGCAAGGAACCCTCTGTGGGTCCCGGCCAGGCCCTGCCCAGCGTCTCCCGCAGCCTGCTGCAGACGGGTGCTGTGGGCCAGGGGGCTTCTCACAGTCCTGAGGGCCGGTGGGGTAGGCTCTCAGGAAGGCCCTCTTCCCGGCCTGCACACAGCCGGCCCGGCTGGCCCCGAGGGAGCCTGGGAGAGCTCTGGACTCCTCCCCTGCTTCTAAGGGCTCCACCCTCAGGATCTCACATGGCGTCTTCATCACCACCCATGGACGATCCCACCTCCAAGTGCCATCACATTACGGATTAAGACTTCAACACATGGATTTGGGGGGAGGTGGGCACAAGCACGCAGCCTATGGTATGTCCTGAAGAACTGGAAAAGGGGAGACACAGAGTCTATAGAGATACAGACGTTTCAGGACAGAGACCCCACAATTTACACTCATAATTGGCTTCCACCCACAGCAGTGGGATGTGGAGCAGAGGCGGCAGAAGGGAGTTCTGGGGGCGAACTCAGGCTAAACCGCTGCCGTGACTTGCACCCCAAATCCAGCGCGGCAGGCCTCACATGGTGAGACCCCTACCGTTGCCGACCAGACTGTAGCTTGTGCCTCTGCACAGCATCGGCGTCCATCAGGTCACAAGCTGCTTTTGTTCATCTGCAAAGGACACTGTCAGATGACCCCAGCAGCATGGGTGGTGACACAGGACAGTGGGTGACCTCGACACTCGCCCTCCCTTCAGGCAGCTGTCCACACACACTGGGCACGGCCTGCTAGGACATGAGCTGGATTTCACCAAGTGTGACCTTCGTGGTTCTCAAGTGCCACAGGAGCACATGGGTCACTGGGGTCAGGGGAGTGTCCTCATCCAGCACTGCCACAGTGGGGCCTTGGGGACACGTCACTGCATTCTCTGGGCCACCAGAACCATGCGCTCTGAGGTTCCACCTCGCTGCTCCCACTGGGTCCAAGCACTCAGGACGACCCGGCACATACAGCAGTGCTTCGGGCGTGTGAGCGGGGCTGAGAACCCGAGCGCAGCAGAACCCAGGGACGGCGCAGGGAGGAGCAAGTCAGCTCACCCTGCTGGGCGGCGGGTGTGGGAGGAGCTGGCAGAGCAGCTGAGCTTGCTTCCCAGGGGCCACAAAGACCTCCCCACCTCAACCCCACACGCGGCGCCCTGCGTTTTTAGAGCAGATGCAGCAGCACAGGAGGGCAACATGGGTGGCGCGCTGGACGGGAAGGCCCTGCCAGTGCTTCCTGGGCTCGGTTCCCTCCTCTGTGAACAGGAGGACACATGGTGCCCTCCGGGGGGCTGATGCCAACTTCTCCTAATGCCAACTCCGACAGAAGTGGGGGCTTTTCTTAAGGCGGCAGCGCGGGTGCTCACCGCCACTGGGAAGCTGGCCTTTCCCGTGGGTGGCTGGTTGTGTTTCATATCAGAGATCATGGCGGTGGGGGGACCAGGTCCAGGTTCAGCTCCCTCTGAGCCACGCAGAGCCCAAAGCCTTCATGTGCAGACGGGGCGTCACGTCATTCTGGCGGGTACCCTTGCAATGCTGCGAGGAGCACACACCGTGCCCCGGAAATACCTTCCACCACGCTCCCGGGGGCCACTGTCTGGCGTGGTACAGAGGGCACTCTCCCTTCTGCTCCGGACGCTAAAATCCCCGACTGCCAACTCCCTCCTGCCCTGCACTGGCCTCTCTTCCGCAGGACAGTGTTGTCACGGGAACTGCATGAGTAGCATGTGCCTCCCTGGTTCAGGTCTTGGGACCACGTGGCTCAGATGGCTTGCTGGGGACAGTTACATGTGCAAGGAGAATGGGGCAGCCCGGCTCCACTGCGGGTTCCCTCAAACACCTTTGAAGTCTGTTTCTGCTCTTCCCTTTCATCCCCCCATTTTCCTTCTGCTTCATCCCATCAGCCCCGGGGCCAGCAGCAGCATCAGTGCAGTTCCCATGGAAACTACAGAGCCCCGAGCAGAGGGGATCCCCCTTTTCAAAGCAACAGCGATCAGCAGTCCTGCTTCTGTCTCCTGGCTGTGTTCGTGAGGCCCGAGTTAGACGGGCCTAAAAAGAGGTCTGCAGAGAAGGGAAAAGTGTTTTGTTTTGTTTGGGAGAACACGCAGCAGGGCTGTTGACACCATCGTTAGACACGCTCACCGCATCTTTACCCAGGAGCAGCCCAGCATGGAGCCAAGCACATCCTAGAGAGGGCAGACCCTTCATCACCTCTGAGCAAAGGGAAGCTGGACTGCCGCAGCCGTGGAGACAGCAGGCTGCCAACCCAGCGACCTTCCTAAGACAAAGCACCCGGTGCAAATCGATTGACCTCATGGGGTCGCCCTCACCTGCGCCCCCATGCTGTCCAACCCCTCCCTGCATCAGTGGGTGACTTCACAGTTGTTGAGACACTTTCATCAGCCTTACTGCTCCTCCCACTGTACCCCAGTAAAATTTGCTACCCCACTTTCCCTGCCCAGAACATTCTGAACTCTGCCAGGTGACGTGTTTCCTGGGCCTCCCACAAGCTCCCGGATTCTTTCTGTGACCGTATCGTACCACACAAGCACCCATCAAATGATTTCCACCCGTACTGTGGTCATGTGCTTATTCATGTGGACCTCAGGTCCGGGACACAGTGAACTCCCTGAGGAAGACAGCCCTGTCATTTATCTCTGTCCCCAGCCCCCACTAGGCAGGGGTCCATGAGAGTGAAATAAATGTCCAGCGAGTACCAGTGCGAATGACCACCGAGGGTTTTTACATAAAGACAGAGTTATTAGCTGAGAAGCGGGGATGGGAGGGACATTTCAACAAATTCCCAACAACTGGATCCCAACTCTGGCTTCCACTGGGGTTGTTCACAAGTACTCCTGCTCGGAGACCTGGAAGGAGCACTTTCCACACTCCCTTCACGGTTAGTTGGGGTTGTGAAGTTAGTTTGGTCAGTGCAATGTCTGGATAATGATACGTATCCCAGCTAGCTTTGAAAGTCAGGGCCTAACTTGCCTTCTTGCATTTTCTGATCTTGGTATTCCTAAAAACGTGTTAGGATGGATTTTCCATCAACCTGGACCTTGAATGACATATCAGGATCCCCAGCCCTGATGCTGACCATCTGTTCAGGCAGGAAGCATAAAAAGTAAGCTGCCTTTGTAGCCACTGAGATTTGGGGGCTGTTTGCTACTCAGCACATCCTTGCCTATTCAGAGTGATGCCAGAGTTTCTATGGTCCTTGGAATCTTGACCTTCTGCACATAAGGCCTTAGCTAGGAGCAGATTTTGGTTGTCTTCACCACCAGACCGGGACAGAGGTAGCAGGGTGTGTATTCTTCTGTCTCTTGGTACCTGGCAAAATGCCAGTCACTCAGTGAATGTTCATTTAGAAATTAACATAGTTTTCATGACTGAAGGTCCTTGAACAAAATTATCCACAAAAGACCTGTGTGAAAGTACACATTGCTTGAGCAACTTTATTGGAAATGATTTGGATCAGAAGGGTTTCAAATTTTGGATTTTTTTTTTTTTGCCTTTGCCTAGGCATAATGAGACATCTTAGAGTTGATATGCAAGTCCAAATGCAAAATCCATTTATGTTTCATATATACATAGGCTGAAGGTAATTTTATACAGTATTTTAAAACTACTTTGTGCATGAAATGAAGTTTCATGGTGTAGAGTTTTCCACTTGTGGGGCCATGCCAGTTCTTGAAGAGTTTCAGATAGGAGACCATTGTGAATCTCAGATTTTAGGATTAGGGGTGATCAACCCTGCATATGTATGACTTAAATTTCTGAATGCTTTGTCTCTGAAAATGATTTAGAGATATGTCAACGTACACAAGAGAGCAAGAGGGATATTATCAGGCAGAAGGAGGAGGCTGGTGTTCTAGGGAACTGCAGGCTACTCTAAGATCATCTTTTGAATCTTTTCCTGATTCTAATGACTGTATCTCAATTACTTTGAAAAATTTATTAACAAATCAATACAGTGCCAGAAAGCACTTATTCAGTCATCCCTTACCATGTTCTGGGTACCACATTCAATCCAAATTATGGAAAGATAAAAGTGGCATGAAGAATCGACACTGATTGCTAGAAAGGTTAAGCTGGGGGCAAGGGAACACATGACATTGCAAAATCATCTGAGTAGTTCAGGATCCTGAATTTAAAGGCAGAACTAACCCTTATGGAGTGCACAAATACACATCTCTCACATTGTCACTGGTTCTACATAATATAAAGTGTATCCCCAAGTTACAGATAAGTAATTTGAGGCCCAGAAAGGTAAGCAACCACCTGAGTGTACACAGATATCAGTCAAGGAGCAGAGATCAGCACGGGATCTGACTCTCTAACATATTCATCCCACCACATTAGAAGATAGAATCAATTCCCCTTTTCTGTATTTAAGTGCATAAATCCTTCCGCACGGGGACCAAAGAGAAACTTAGATTCGAATAAGCCAATGAGCGAAGGGAAGGATGATCATGGAAAAATATCTCTGTGAAGGAGTATGCAAGAACAGGTCACGGTAATGAAGAGCCTTATCCAACTATCAATCACAAATGCACTACCAGTCGAATCCATCGAGCAAAGCTGGATCAGACAAATGCTTATGAGATTTGCTTACCACAGGGAACCATGGTTTAATAAGAGCCTGGAGACGTGTGTTTGAACTCATCCTTTACCACTCATGAGTTCTATGGCCATGGGAAAATGTTTTCACCTCTTGAGTCTTAGTTTCTTAATATGCAAAATGGAAGAATGAGAACACCACCAGTTTGTGTGGTCATGTGACGATTAATTGTGCAGACACTTATGAAATATGTGGAGCCTAGAACCAGGTAAGCAATTATCAAGTGGAGGCTCTTCCTGACTTTAGAAAACACCGGAGAGGAAAGACATGGACAAAGTGTGCTTTTAAGACATCAGTGCCCCTCCCCACAGTCCTGGGGTCTTCCCACGGCCATGCTCAGGATATGCTAGCTCTCATGTCTTCGAGAGCTTTCTTCAAAGCTGAGCAAGGGTGCACTGAAGGCTGGATATGCTGGAGGCTTAATACCAACAGAAGCCTTCAGCCAAAGTCTGATGGGAGGCAGTGCACAAATACTCCAGCCACCCTACCCAGCTTGGATAAACCTGAGACATGCTCTAGTGTTAAGAGTTCCCAGCCGTAACTAACCGCTTTCCCTTCTCTGTCTCACTAATCCATCTCTTGACTCCTTACCCAAGATGATCCCCCAAACACACTCTTCACACTTGAGTCCAGCTCAGTGTCTACTTCTGGAGTGTTCAAATTCAGACCAGGGAAAATAAGAATTCTGCATTCCTGTACCTCTCTGTTTCAACAAAAGTTAGGTGGGTTTTTGTTTTGTTTTGTTTTGTTTATTTATTTTTCTATCAAAGAACACATTCATATTCAGGTGAATTTTCCTCCCACACAATGGCAATGGGCGATCTTCAGTGGGCATAATTCCATGCATTTATAGAAATGATTCGCCCTGCAGTCCAGCATTGATGGAGCCACGAGCCCCTGATCCCAGGCTGGGAAACTGCCCTTTTTCCTTTTCCACAGTGTTGAAGTTGATCCAACACCCAGAAGAAGCTCCTTGTTTTCCACTTTAGAGTTCTTTTTCTCATGTTCGCATTGGCAGGAGATTTTAAACAATCATCCCACAAGCTTTTCTCCTGGAAGGGAACAGGCGTTCTTTGGAACTAAAGAGCCTTGATCATTAGTTACATCGATGTTTGGCCTGGCGGAATGCTGAAATGTAATTTGATGAACTAGAAACATATTTTTGTATCAATAATAAAAAACCACGGCATCAGTGCTGCCTGGGTCTCTGCGCCAGAAGCTACTGTAGACAGCACAGTGATCTCATGGGTAACGCAGTGTGCAGGCCTCAAACGTGGGAGCAGACAGGAGACCGATCTGCAGCACACGACTGCACTTGTTGCTCCCATGGGATGAGCAAAGCTGTGTCAGTAATGAATTCTCATTTAAGAATATAAAATATTTACGGTAAATATCCCTGTGGTATTCAGGACCGTATGCTTTTCTTGGACTTCTTTATTCCTCAAAATGTCCCTTGATGCCAACATCAGAGACAGAACGTTTGAATGGACCTTAGGGTCCAATCTAGGTGCTATGCTGCTCATGCCCTGGTGTCTGCTGATTGACCCTGAGAAATTCAGACCAACAAGTCGATGTAAACAGAAACCCACTTGATGATTCCTTAAAAGGACCCATGATGGTTAGAAAGCATGTGTATTCCCTCAGGACCCTTGGGAAGGATGAGGCTGCATGAAGCATTTTCTTAGGAAAAATGAGCTTAAAATAGTTCTTTTATGTAGTAATTCCTTTCAGGAATCTACAGTGGACATTTTTACTCTTTGAGCATTTATTTTATAAAAGATGAAGTATGCCTGCTAAATGACTGGAGGTTTCCAAATCAGTGACATTTTAAAATGTTGAATCATAAAATCTCAGAGCTAGAAGTAACCTTTTGTGTTGTACTGCTCTATACATGGGAAGATGGTAACAGAAAGAACCGGAGACAGGTACAAAGATTTCTCCCTGCTTCCTTTGAAAACCTGCCCTCTTTCTTTCCCATCTTATTCCATGATTTTTCGTTTCAGGATAGGACACAGGTCTCATTTCCCACCTCCTCAGTGGACTGGGCATGACTGGCCGATCCATGGACAATGTCTGTCCTAGCTATAAGAATGGGAATGGGAACATGTGTCCCCTTATTTTTCTCCACTGAAGCTTTTGTAACAAAATTCTAAAATTCAAGAGTACCTGGCACTCCTTGGTCCTGCTGACAGGGATCCTTACCGTCATTTCCTTTGACCTGTACCTATTCTAGAAGATTCTTTTATCCATTTTTTTCCATTTCTGTGGATCACCACTGGGCTCTGTTGATAGTATATTATAGTCTTAAATGAAAAAGTCTAAGTGCCTTTTGCTTACAAGGTGAGAAACAGATGAAAGGTGTTTCAATGCAGTCCCCCAAGGATACCAAATACATTCAAGAATATGGGCTAGGTTATTGCTACTCATAAAATACTGCCTTGAGATCTGGCCTATGGTAATCAAATGAGTATTTAAGAAAAGTTAAAGTGAGTTTCAAGAAAACAAAATATTGGGTAACTCAATTGCCAAAAATCAAACTTGTCAATTTTGTACTTGGCAACCTCTGCACTCTACCTTGAAGACAAATGCAGATATTACCCTCAGAAAAGCACTTGTCCTTTTGTGTAATCATATATTAGATCTCCTTTGATCATTTGATGTGGTTTTAGATTAAAGCACCTCAGAATTCACCAGCTACACCTGAACTCAAGACTTTTTTGTTGGATAACTAAGGTTGTGTGTCAAAAATCTAGATGGTAAATATCATGAAGCCATCTTTTAGAAAACATCTGTCACTGAATATGAACAGATTCAGGTATTATGAGAAGACCATAACTAATCCAAACCAAAAAAAAAAAAAATACTTTTACCATTTTTTTTTCCATTTCTGTGGATCACCACTGGGCTCTGTTGACAGTATACTATAGTCTTAAATGAGAAAGTCTAAGTGCCTTTTGCTTTGACGATGTGCTTTCGTCTCAAAGTAGGCTTTTAAGGCCTAGACCAAGAGCAAGAACTTATACAAGGGAGACATCCCGGGAAGGTCACCGTGCTGTGCCCCCGTGACCAGAGCCAGACTGAGCACGGCATGGAGGAGGTAAGATGAATGTAGGAGGCTTTAGTGTCCACTTGATCAGTGGCTGGGAATTTTTTATTCTATATTTGGCTACATGGATGGAGCACTGAGGAGACTCTGGAATCTGTTGGCTTCTTCTGAAGAGTCTCGAATTTTGTTCTAAGCACAAGCTGGATTATTGAAGGGTTGGCTTGTGTGGTGGCTTTAAGCTTCAGGCTTTGACTGGCGCACTATTCACTGTGGTGGCGTTGGGCTCCATCCTCGCAGGCCTGTTCCGACGGTGCCCTTAGTGTTGGACATGCGCCTTGTAGGACCTTAATGAAAAGTCTAAGCAGTCTAGCAAGTCCATTCAGCTCTGGGAACTCCCCACGGCCCCCCAGCTATTCAGCCTGCCAGCTGTTATCTCCCTCCACAGACTTTTGGGAGTCTTCCTCAAGCATGCAGAGTTCAGGGGTCAGTCAAGGACCTGCGGGACACTGACACAAGGATTTCAGGGCTTCCCCTCTGTGACTGCTTTCATTCTGACGGTTCCCCCGACTTCTAGCTGCTCTGGGAGCTCCAGACTTTGATCTCCGCTGCCTCAGCTCAGTAAAATCAGGGCTTGAGCTTGAGCTTGGGTCCTCAAAGATAGCACAGTGGGGTGGGGGGTTCCCCAAGGGAAGAAGCCCAGTGTGGGGCCTCTCCTCCATGTAACTTATCTCTTTCAGGGCCCACATTGCTTTCAGCCTCTGCTTGCTTCACTGACTTTCCAGAGCTCTGTCACTTCTCTAGTTTGTGTAGTTTGTAACTATATCTACATGAGTATTAATCCACGACAATCTGCCCTATTTTGATTAGAAGTCAAAAACCCAGATTTCATTTGTTGTCATTGCCCGCTACAAGGAAATTTACAGCAAACCAAATTCACATGAAAATTCCCAAAACTTGCTATCAGTCACATTAAGTCCTTGTGGAACTGATGCAGCGTGAAGTAACTGTCTAGCCCAGCAGTAAATAAGGACCTAGAGAGGATGAAGCTCGCTGGGATGGGCTGGCAAGATGGTACCAAAGACTGGGAGGAAACCACATTTCATGCTAAAGTACATGGCAGGCCGAACAATAGGCCGAAGGGGCACTGAGTGCAGCAGAAGTTTACAGGAAGAGACACTACAGTGTCCCAAAGCCCTCGGCTATAAATATTTCAAGGTCAAACCCTTCCAAACAAGCATCTGCGGCAGCTCTGATGTCTCTGACAGGTCTCTGAGGCACAGATGCAAGTTCAGAGGCAAGAGGACACTGGAAATCAGTTATAGTCAAGAAAGAGAAATCGCGTTCTGTTTTCTCTCTGAATCCGGAGGATCTCTTACATGGTTCCTGACAGAGTCCGATTTTGATCTCCCTCATGAAGACAGCAAATTGAAATTCACAGTAATAGAAGGTGGGTGTTTCATAAATGCTTTTCAAGTCCAGGCATATTTGTGAAGCTTTATGAAAAGGAAATAATGCAGGCAGCAAACATAATTTTTGACCAAATCTGGCCATTATGTAAAACTCATTAAAGTGTTAACTCTTTTTTTTTTAAAGAAAGTAAAGGAAGATTGTGCCTTGTTCTTGAGTTAGTTGAGACTGTGATAACAAATACCACAATCTGTGTTCAAGGTGAAGAAGAAAAGGCAAAACAAAGTAGGCAGAAAAGTTTTCACATTATGCTATTCTTGTACCAGAGGACGGATCTCCCATTCCAAGGAAATGACCCCTGGGCTCCCCTCAGAGGTTGGGCTCGTGCTGTCTACTATCTTTGTGGGATTCTATTTCACTGTAGAGTTGCTGGGGTTGAAAACAGATGAAAATAATCCCTTCCAGCAATCAACGTACATATTTTGAGACAAAATCATGCAGAGGCAGAGGGAACAACATAAACTCCATGATGTAGTGACCTTGGTCATGACAGAAGCCACATGACAATGTATGGATTTATTGTCATGAGCCAGGATACATCTGAGGCCACATGAGCAAAAGGCTGATCAAAGAAATAATCACTCCCTCAGCAACATTACCATCCCAGAACTGGCGGGTTCATCATACCCTAGCAGAAGCCAGATGGCAGCACATTCCATGGCGGGTCGTTGGGGTGGAATTTATGTGGTAGGTAGAGTAAAACGACATGGCAGAAATTTAAAGACTGGAGAAACATTTCTTATCATGACATTCTTTGATCTTTTCTCATAAACATTAAATTTCAGGTCATTTCATATAGATCTACAGAGAAAATCTATTTAAGTAATTATTTTAAAAAATGATCCTTTCAACGTTTGAGCCACTTTTTGAATACAAATAGAGTTACATTCAATAAGAGACCCTAACGTTTAAAAAATTTTCTTGCATCACTCAAACAGATATGATCAGACCATCAAACCAATCTGCATAAACATTTCTGATCTCCTAGGTAACGCTCTGATGAGGAGCGGAGCACAGGGGCTGCCTTAGCAGCAAATCCTGGGGGATCCAGGCACGAGGAAGCAGGGCCAGGCCTGGCCGCCCCCGGGAGGCCGCAGTCCGGGGTCCCTGGTGGGAGGCTGCAGAGAGCAGCGCTGTCTTTCTCTGAGTCCATGGCACAGAAGCTAACGGAGTGGCTTCTTCTCAGCAGTTTCAGACAAACGGCTCTTCCCAAGGATACAGGGTTCCTTCGAGAAAGACCCAGTGTCAGAGTGACTCCAGTTTCTTCATGATCACAGTTGCATCCTGTAATCAATTTTTCAGGGACGCAGATGTGGCACACTTTTCCCCATCAATTGAACTCGAGAGTCCAGGACAATTGCTACACTGGTCCTGTTGTTTTAGATCTGCGCAGGGTATTAAGGGGAGTATACAATGCAGAGTTGGCCTTGTGGAGTGCACAGTTTAGTTGGGGAAGTCAGATTCACATGCACACACCCAACTTGAAGGATGACAGAAGGCAAGCTATGCCCCAAGCCATGTAAATATGTATGTTCATGTGCACACACAGGTGTACACATGTACACAGTAAGACACGCACCCCTGGATGTGTATCTATGGACGCCCATATACGCAACCACGGACAAATGCAATGGACCGAATGCTTCTCCCTCATAGCGCGCTGCAGCTCTTCACCCAGGGCGACGGTGGTAGGAGACGGGATTCTGGGAGGCAGTCATGTGAGGGCACTGTGAGATCACCAGCAAGCTAGCTTCCCTGCTCCGTCTCCACCACATAAACGGATGCAGAAGTAGGGGGAGAGGTCCCTCACCCGAACGTGGCCACACCGTGTCCTGATCTCAGACTTCCAGCCTCCAGACTGTGAGAAACAAATTTTGGTTGCTTATCAATCAGCTAGCAGAGTACCTCATGGCAGCAACCAGAACCAAGGCGGCATGCATCCATATCACACATATCTGCTGCCGCATAAGAATCGTCGCCAAACACCGTGGCTAAAGTCAACGCTAATAGGCTGTTTTCCTGTCTCACATTCTGGGTCGGCAGGGCTCAGGCAGGGCTCCCACTGGGCTGTTTCCAAGGCTGCCATTATGCAGTGGCCGGACCTGAAGGGGCGAAGGTCAGCTCTCGTAGCCAGTCTAACACCGGATTTGAGGAGGCTCTGACACCTGAGGGCTGGGAAAGCTGGGGCTCTTTGGCCTCTCTCTTTCTCCACAGCTTTTTTCATACAATCTCCACCACATGAGACTTCTCATGCAGCGGCCCACAGTGACATGCATGTGTCAGACAGAGCCAGGAGGCAGTCAGTGGCCTTTTACAACCTACCCAGGGCATCTCCACTGCCTTCTGCCTTCTGCTGGTCTGGGAAGTTGCTAAGTTCTGGCTATTCTGAAAAGCAGGGAGTGCAGACTCTCTGTAGATCCTTGGTGGGGAAAGGGCAAGGGTTTGGAAGATGCACTCTGCACCCTGCCTCCATCGGGATCAGTAACTTGCTGTGTAAGTGTCCCTGTAACCAACCCCGAGCTATGACCATGGGTGAGGCAATGAGCAGCAGTGTGAGGCTGGGAAGGAAGGATGCCCGGAGGCTGGGCCAGTAGGCAGGGCTGGCACGGTAATCAGGCACAGGTGGACACCTGCAGAAGGACTGGCTCACATGTCACAGAGGAGGCCACCAGCTGGAGAGGAAAGCAGAGAGGCAGGTGGAGGTAGGAGGAGCAGGGCCACCCTGTGCTGTAATGTGGTGGGTGCCCATTTATGGATTTTTTCTCGAACAAACAGCTGAGTTCTGCAGGAAACAGGGCTCACTATTGGTGTGTCCCATATCACTCTCCCATGACGTGATCTCTCCTGATCCTCTGTGCATGCCAGAGTGGGAAACTGAGGCCCAGTTCACAAAGCAAGTGCTGCAGTGAGTGCCGGACTTCTAGAACAAGTGCTCTATTCCCCACCACAATGCCCTCTTCAGAACCCACATCAGCATGGCTTGGTCCACACTTCCCTGGCTCAGAGAAATGAGCATGTGCTATGTCAACGCTACCTTTGCATTTTCTCCAGAGAGAAAAGGCTTCAACCAGTATCAGTAAGAGCAGGTGGAATGGCATGAAATTTCAGGAAGCTAGAATGAGCCCCAACTCTAACCTGGCCGATATCCTGATTCACCTTTTCTGACACTGCAGACTAGATAAACAACTCTGAGGCATCGGAGGTGCAAAGTTGGACTTTGCACCTCACGGCAGGCCTTGTGGGGGATGTCTTGGCTCTATCCGGGGCTCATGGTTCGAATGACCAGCCCTAGGCTCTTCCAGAGAGGGAAGGGACTGGCTGACAGGGACTGCTGGGAGCTGTGGCTGACAGTGTGCTGTTGTGTCTTGACATCTGTCCTGGGCTAAGAATGAGCCAACAATCCCCTCGGCCTCTCCCGGTGTCCAATGTGCCTCCTGCTGAAAAGCACGGCACGCATTTTACAGTGAGTCTCTCTGTGCCCTGGCCCACATATTACCATGTGCATGGCATATGGTCCTGGGATGCTGGATTCTAACATTTGCAAGGGTGAGACAGGAAACGTTGCGAAAGATCCCAAGTCACTGCAGAGCAAAGTTAGACACAGGAAAAACCGTCCTGTTGTGGTGATTGCTTTGGAATGCCCTGCTCGCTCACTGTGGCCCCACGGCACCTCCACCCTAGCAGCCCACATCCAGGCTGCACCAGGCATCCCCTGAGTTGGGGAGCACCGCGGTGTCCCTGCTTGTTCTGCGCCCTTCTTGACTTTCTAGTGCCCCTGGTCCCAATACCTGCTCTCCCACCAGGATTTGCAGAGGGGGCTTTTGGCCTCCTTTTCCCACAGATATGGTGCTGGCTCACCCAGGAGCACACAGTCACTCCAACTTTCCCTTGCTCATCCCGAAGGAATCCTGTGTTAGATCGCTGCAGAAACCAGGCCCAGGCCGCAGGCGTGCAGGCTGGCGGCGGCGGGCAGCAGGCAGCACCTTGCTCTCCGCCCCCCTCTGCAGCCCGGCAGCTCCTAGGGTGTCCGAACATGCTTGGTCTGGGGACCACCGCAGCCTGTGGGGCCTTGCCGCACTGAGAGGGGCTGGCTGGCATTCTGGACACACGGACTCTGGACGGGACTTGTGCTGGGAAGCTGTCAGTGGGAAGGCAGGAGGGCTGGAGATGAGCAGGAGTGCGGAAGCCACAGAAACAACTCCCTGCGGCACAACTTTCCACTGGCCGTGCCAGGGGGCCGGGTGACCCGGAGGCATGTCTGACTTGTCTGAGCCATGGGCAGGCGGCTGCGGGACCGTCTTCTCCCAGCATTTTCCTGGGTTTGGATGCATTCCAGACATTTCTGGGCCTGCCCGTCACATCATTTTTTTTTTTTTTAATCTTGTTTTTCCTGGGAAGCTTACATCCAAATAGCCCTGACAGCAGACTTTGCAGTTACATCTTTGTCCTTTGGAAATGGATGCCTACTCAGGTGTCCCGCCCCGAGCCGATAGGATATTAGGGCCCGGCAGGATGGATGAGAATGGCAACTTGGATAGCGAAACGGAACCACTGTCATTTTGTTGACCATTACCATACCACAGAAAGACAAGCAGCAGGGAGAAGGTGGGAAGCCTGAGTGGCTGACCTGGGGCAGCACAAGGCGTCCAGGGGAGGACAGCCTTCCAAAGTCTTCCACATGAAACGTAAGGACCACACACATTTGACAGCCGGGCATTTCTAGGGCACCTGTCCCGCCGTGACACTGAGGGAGTCAGCTCTGCTGCCCGTGCATTTTGACAAGCCTGGCTGAATACCTGAGCAGCTACATCTGTGGCTGGCAAAGGAGAATCCAGGAGAAGGCGTTCACGTCTGAGCAGCTAAGTCAGCGCACATGGCCGCCCTCTTCCCCACCCCACCATGAAATGTGTCTGAGGGCTGCTAAGGAGAACGGCTCAGAAGGCAGAGCTCTCACCATGGGCGAACGACGCTTGCCTGTAAATGTGAAGGCCAAGCAGGACCACATGGCCTTCTGTCCCTGTCTTGGACGCCGGCGTGCAGGCCCAGCAGTTGTGCAGAGTGCTGATGTCCCCATTATCAGTGGTGGGACAGCACTGTAGTGCCATCCTTGCTCCTGGTCACTCTGGGACCAGGCTGCCAAGACCTCACCTGTGCTGCCCCCTTCTCCCGAGCACTCTCCACCTGTGAGTCGCTCACGCGGGAATCGCTGCCTTAGGGACTCAACCGGAAACAAACTCTTTGGGCAGCTATTGCTCTAGGTCCCTAGAGGAACGGGCATCTCTTGAAAGGTAAAATGCACACTGGCTGCTAGAAGTGTGTCCCTGGCCTCTGAGGGGTGACGACTGCCAGCTTTGCCTCCTTTAATCTCTTCAGATCACTGCAGCCCAGAGTGGGACCTTGCTCCTTCTGCTCTAACCTGAGCCCTGGGGAGTAAAGCCCCCATCAGGCTGTGTGCCCTGGAATCCGGCTGGCAGCACAGAACCAAATTCAGATTTGGCACCAAGGGACAAGTGTTTCCCCTACTCCGGAGACCTCACTTCCCGAAAATCTCTGGGATGGTTCAAATCAGGGAGGAGTTCCATCTCCCTAATCTCCCTTGGACGTCTGAAGAGGAATCTGGGGGGAAGCTGCATATTTTAGTAAGAAGTTCCTTTCCCAGATGGTTTGTGTCCTTTGCGTGGACCCGGCCACCCTTGTTGATCGCCCGCAGACCCAAGCTTGGAGAGTCTGCTCAGCTGATCTGGTACCTCTTGGAGATGCAGCCTCCTTACTGAGGGGTGCTTCTCCATGGGAGGACCCCCGACTTGACCTCTAGAGGGAGAGTCTTCCCCTGCATTGAAAGGACTAAAACCGTACTAAACATTTCCTGGGGCAGGACTGACCCGGGGGGGCCAGTCCTGAAGACGGGCAATTGCAGAATCTAGATATTCAGGTGACTCAGACAGCTTCTCGGCTGCTCGCTCACAGGCCTGGTGGCCGAGGTGGGGAAGCAGAGAGCTGGCTCACTCCCAGAAAGCTCACCGCACAGACCCTCTCTCACTCCGCAGGGGCCGGAAGAAGCACAAACCATTTTAACCAGGAACGCAACAAGCCAGACCGAGGGCTTTGCAGCCAAGAGCTGCAGTGTCCAGAAAGCAAACCAAAGAGTGTTTCCTTCCACGCCGGGCCCCTGGGGAGCCGCAGAGGCGCAGCGGAGCGGTCCATCCACAGCACACACCCGGGGCATCGGCCACTGGGGTGTGCAGGGCTGAGCGCGTCTCTCCTTGGTGAAGGAAGCAGCGGGTGAGCTGCTGTTTGGCCCGAGAGTTTTTTCCCTGATCCACCCTCAGAGTAGCCACCCTAACTCGGCTTCCTGACCTCCCACTCCCAGGTTCCCACGCTGCGATCTGTCCTCTTCCTAGGACTGTGCCGAGACGCTGCTCCTCTTACGTGCCAGTCACTCGCTCCCTCACATCCCACCAGCGCTCCTCGTAGCTGGACTGTTCTACTGTACCCAAGGCTGGTCCTACGAGTGCAGGGCACAGCCAACCAATGCGCATGGAGAAGGGGCCTCATGACTACTCTATCGCATGCCTCTGGTAGTGTACTTCATTTATTCATTCAATGAAAGTCTGGAGCAGCTACTCTACCATGTTCTGTCCATCTATGAACAGACACCATTTACTGTTTGCTTATCTTTTTAATCTTTCCTTTTTGTGTATCATGGCACCATGCCTGTCTTGATTAGAATCCCTGGGCTTCGGGATCCCCACGCCAGAGGTGTGATCTGAGATGACAGCTGGGACTGAACCCACTGAGATGGCCGGCAAAGAAAGGCATCTGCGAGGCTTCCCCATCTACCTGGTTACCTGGTTAGTCTGTGCTGATTCCTGTCACCATGGTAACGAGGCCAGACCCAACCATTTAATTCAAAGAGCTTCCCAACAGACCCTCAAGCAACCCCAGGGTCAGAAATAATTCTATGCCTAAATCAGACAGCAGCAATCAGAGGTAGGAAGCGTTATGAGAAAGATTAGAAACGCTGTACTCTGAGCTGCTTCCTCATCTACAGGGCTGTGCAAGCCCCACCGCCATGGCTTGATAGAGCTGGACAGCTTCAAGCAATGGGAAGACCCAGGGCAGGAAGTCCCGCCCACTCAGTGTATGGGAGCTTCCCCGGATGCCTGAGATGAGGTCAGACCATGCAAGAACAATTTTTTAAAAATGTTAACGGTCACTTAAATATTATTGTAAAAGTACTCATCTTGCTAATGTAAGAGATAATAAAATCATCTTTAAAAAAATAAATGGTTTTGAAAGGAGGTTTAAGCAAGTATGAAGGATATAATATTCTAATCTAGGGAGTACATGGATATGGTTGACATAAAAATATGACATGCAGGAACCTAAGGGATTAGACCCCTGACCTCAGGATTACAGCAAGTTGGGGGATATCACATCATACGATTCCCAGAATTCTCTGTTCTCAGAGTGGCCAAGCTGGAGACCCCGAGCAGGTCACAGGTTGAGCGGTGACCACAGTGTGAACACTGGCTTCATACGGGGCAGTCATGGTCTCAGTCAGTCTTTCAAACACCTGGCAGAGAGCGTGTAACCATCACCACTGCACGGATGTGGGGATTCTGCTCCGAAATACAGGTAACGTGCCTGGCCCCAAGGTGGGAGAGCCAGACTGAAAACCCAGTTCTGCCCGGAGCCCACCCTCTCCACCAAGCACTGCCCTGCTGGCCACAAAGCAAGCATCAGGCCCCAGGGGAGCAGAGCACATGACTGTCCCCTCAGCGGAGCCCTCCTGAAGCCACCACGCCTCTGCTGGATTTCAGACAGGGTCGCAGTGGTGGTCAAGGGAGGGATGTCTCCAGTCCCGCCTTTCCCCTCCATCATTTCTCCTGGACCATGTGTCCAGATCCCAGGCCTGCACCTGCCCCTCCCTTCAAGGGACAGCGCGGGGTATCCCAGGAGGAGCCCAGGCCTTGGTGTCACCTGCGTGGGACTCTTCCTACTGATGGAAGCAGGTGACCACACGGTGGGGACATCTCATGGCCAGAACTGACAGCAGAGAGGCCCCCTCTGGAGGGAGGCCGCCTGGGGCAGGACTCTGCCTGTGGTCACATCTTGAGCCAGGGCTTCCTCTTCTTCTATGTCCCCTGTCCCCCCACTAGTGAACCCTAGTAAGGCTTCTGGGCAGCCCGTGACCAGGAGCGGCGAGGAGGACCTCGGGGTGCCAGGAGCTCAGGCCTCCCCAGGCTACCTCTGCCCCTCACAGACAAGAGCTCGGTAAGAACTTGGACCGAGGGCCAGGCAGCAAGGGCTCAAGGTCCTCACTGTGCTACAGGGTGTGGGTGACAGATGCACCCCTGTCCCACCCACGCGGTAGCATGGCAGACACAGACTGGGGCTGGGGAGGGAAGCACGTGAAGCAGCTCCTGCCCACCTATCAATCAATCAGTCAATCTATCCATCCATCTATTCATATGGTACTGGAGACTGATGGGGAGTCCAGAGTCCCACCTGAGGTGTCTCCTCCTCCAGGACCCTCACACTCAGCTACACTCCCAGCCCCTTTATTTCACTTTGATTTTGAAACAGCCTCAACAATTCACGAAGTTGCCTAGGCTAGGCTTGAAATTGAGGTCCTCCTGCCTCAGCCCCCCAGAGTGCTAGTTTTGCAGGCATGCAGCATCCTGCCTGGCTAAAGAAGCACCTTTGACCAGGTCAGTGACAGAGTAGATAACTAGCAAGGATGGGAAGTGACCCCAGGGAAACACAGTGGCCGGGAGAAGACAGAACGAGAAGAAACACACAGGTAAAGGGAAGGAAGAGAAACATCTGTGTCCTCCCTGGGCGGCCCAGGGAGCTCAGTGCCTGGGGCCAGATGAGTGGGGCCACATCCTGATACCCAAATGCCAGGACGGAGGTGAGGCCTCCTCCCTGAGGACGGCAGGGCTGAGTTCAATGACTGCTGCCAAAACCAAGACACCGATGCATGGGAAAGGGGGAAAGGCAACACTGGGATTTATTAATGTTTCATATTTTAAAATGTAACTAAAGTAATTTCCGCTCTGGTCAGTGCATGCACTGAAATTCACATGGCACCCCATAACTATACAGAACTATTGTGTACTTTTTTTCTTGTACTGGGAATCGAACTCAGGACCTCATGCTTGGCAGGCAGGCACTGTGCCGCTGAGCTATATCCCTGGCCCTACTGTGTATTAAAAGTAACTACCTTGATTTGACCACTAAACACTATACATGGACTGACTTTTCACACTGTACACCAACTAACACAGAAGTATTAAAATAATAACACAAGATTTGAAAAACTAGTAAAAAAATCAGAATTTTAAACATAATAATTGTAGAGATTATTACCATGAGGGAAGAGAGAGCGGACGGACAGGCTCTCCACAAGCCCAGCATCGTCTCTCTACAAAATCTACAAATGCACATTTTTAAAACCCGGGAGGGACAGCAAGGGCCACGGAGCAGGGAGACCAGGCTGTCCTGGAGGCAGACCCGGCGAGGAGCACCGGGCCGTGGCCCTCAGGAGAGTGGGTCGGTGGCACAGGCCGATCAAACTGGAGGGCATGTTTGTTTTTTAACACTTGGGTCATCAAAGAAACCTCCGCCCTGTCCTCCCCCATCTCACCAGCTCTGATGTATCACTCCTGATTTGTTTTTAGCAGACGTCCAAATCAGCTTTTTCGTTTTTTTTTTAAACACGATTGCTCTCAAAGCTGGCTTCGCAGTAGTTAATTCTGTACACAGTAGCATGAGGGGCATCTGGGCGCCTGAGGCCCTGCAAAGCTGCCGATGTGGGAGCAGGAAGCCAGCGCCCGGGCTGTGCAGGCGGGGTGGGGGCAGAGGGCATCTTCAGGGGTCTGACTTCTCTCGGAGTTTGTTTGGGGAAGTCAGTCAGGAGCCACATTCTCAATTCCCAAAGAACTCTGGGTGAGCAGTGGTGAGGCGTGACCCCGGCCTCAAGGCTGACTTCTATCTCTTACCATCGAGTGGCAAATGGGAGGTCACTGGCCTTTGGGGTCAGGAGGACAGTTTGGGGGAACTGACAGGTAGCCCCAGACTGACGTCGCTGGGTGCATCTGAAAGTCTATACTGCAGAGATGAGTGAGCTATTCAGGATCACACACACATGCACCCAAGGACAGGAACCTTCTCCACTCTGAGAGACAGTCTCCTCTCCCTTCCACACCGCGCCTGCAGGATGTAGTGCTGGATGCAGAAAGCAAACGGGGCAGCACTGAACCCCGCCGTTAGTAAAGGAAAAGCACCAGAGAAAGGGGCGCCTACCAAATGCCGACGCATAGACCATCGGTTACAAAGACCACATGCTACAAAGTTCCCTCTTGTCCTAAACATAATGTGTATTTTCTTCCATGTCCCAAAGACAGTTCAGGACTCACAGATTCTCAGGGCCTTTGTGAAACGCGACAGAAGTTAAAATCCCACTGATTCAGACCTTGGTGCCCCTGAATTGTGACTTCTGGCTGGTGGTATCCTGAAACATTTCAAAGACCCTTGAGGTCATTTGAAAAAATGAACTGGGGAACATGTCCACAAGAGAGAGAAATATGTAAATGTGTATAGCAGTATCTCCAAAAACTGTGAATTATGAATCAAGGACAAAGGAAATGAACCGATGTCAAATACATCAACTATGGCCTTTACTTAATTTTATTGACTCATATGCTGTTTTATCCTGCAGTGGTAATTAAAATAATTTTAGAATAAAGTGAAATACTTGCCTTTAAAATGTAGTTTTAACTCAGGATCCTAAAATATGGAAAATACACAGTGAGAAAATACAAACTCATAGAGGAAATGGGACTGTTATCTTTTGATCTGAAGTGGCTCTCAAAGGTTCAGGCACTATTAAGAAGTGGTGGGACCCTTACGGGGTGGAGCCTAGTGGAAGGAGGTTAGGTCAATGGGGGTGGGGCCTTGAAGGAATATTGGGATCCTGCCCCACCCCTCTGTTTCCTGGTTGCCATGAGGTTGAGCAACTTTGCTCTACTACACTTTCCCTGCCCTGCTGTTCTGTCTTGCCACAGTCCCAAAGTACAACAGAGCCAACCGACCATGAATTGAAAACTCTGAAACCAAAATAAACCTTTTCTCCTTTTAAGTAGATTTTCTCAGGTATTTTATCACATGAATGGAAAGTTGAGTAAGGCAAGGCCAGTTATATAGAGAAGGGATCCTGTCCATTTATTGTTTTCTGTAAATGGAACTCAGTTTAAGAGTTTAGTAATTCTCCATCTCAATGTGATATGATGCTCTTGTGCCTCAAGAAATTACAGGCATCAGTTTTGAATATATGGATTACACTAGGCTATGCACCATCCCCTGAAATTCTAAGTAGCTCTCCTATGCCTTTCCTGAGTGTAGAAAAGCAGAGAGGCAACCAGAAAGCACCACGATTGTGCTCTGAGACTGACCTCAGTAAGTGCAGTTTGAACAAAGCATTTCTGCCTCTTGGTAACAAGGTGTCTTAGTTACTTTTTGCTCGTTGCCGAGACAAAATACCTGACGCCCAAAATTAGGGAAGGAAAGGTTTATTCTTACAGTTTCTTGGGAGTTTCAGTCCATAAAGTTGGCTCCAAGGCAGCATGGGGTGGCGGGTCTACGGTTCATAGTGGCTGCAAGCTGCAAGCTGCAAGCCGCGCTGGTGAGAGAGCGAGGCGGAAGCACAGAAGAGGAAGACCCGCCTCCCTTACACTGTATGTCAGCTCCACCCCTGGGCGGGCACAGCGCTCACATTGTCAATCAACAAACCAATAACAAACCAATAACTCAGCCCCATCAAAAGTATATGAGGACTTGGGGGGGACATAGCATAACCTATACACAAGGCTAAGGTGCAGTTTGGCCAGTTTCCCCATTGGACTCATTTATGACTTCTGAGATAAGAATTCTTGGAAAATCACACATGCTTGGGGTACCTCGATAGGGGTCGAGAGTCCCAGGGTGTCTCCTCTTGTGGTGCCCCGTTAGGCTGGGTGGGGCTGCCACACTGGCTTCTTTGTGGAAGTTCCCTAGTGAAGTGTCACCTTCTTTTGTTTTACTTGCAGTATGAAAGATGCCCTTTTTAACTTCTCAGCCCTGGTCTGGAAGTGTCCCAGCCAGGAAGGAGGAGGAAGCATCCTCAGATGTGAGCGGGGTACAGCTCCAGGATGAGTGGTCCAAGTCGATGTTCCAAAGCACCTACCGTCCAGCCTCTGCCTGGCCTGGACAAGGGGACTGAGCACTGCCTGAGGTCCCACAATTAATCTGTGACTGTGGGACAAATACCAGAGAAAATAGTGAGAGTCGTAGTGTCTGGGGCATGCGAATTCTCCTCTTGCCTAGCCTAAGAAAGTCTCTGACATTCTTTCTCATTGGTCTTTTGGGGTCAGGTATATTCTGGAAGAATCTGTTTGGGGTGTGGTGTCATAAATACAGAGGGGTGATTATCAACACATTCTAATGCTGCTCAAATTTGAAGAAGGAAACACCTCACATATACAGCCTCATCAGAGAAGAAACAAATAAAGCACCAAAGCTCCGTAGGGAATTTGACAACCAATTTGAAGCAGCAGCTAACCACAAAGAACATCATTCTAAGAAAGCTTGGAAATTTATGGCCTTCAAGTGGCATCAGTGTCCTGGACATTGGCAAACATTTCTGGAATAGAACATCTGTGGCTTAACCTGTAATTTCTGGGTAAATTGACGTGATGTACAGGCCCGTGTCTTCCCCTTCTTAACCATAGCAACCAAGCAGGGGTAGGGGTTGTGACTGACTCAAAATTGAATTTCTTGATGTCTTTCCAGGTTGTGGTTACTGTGTAACAAATTTAGATTTAGTGCTCGAGGAAGCTTTGGGTTTATCAAATATACATGAGCGTGGGGATGGTAGATAAGATGTATGTCTCCTCCGGGCCTCCATCTTCTCACCCAAACAGGCAAAGGATATTTGGGCTTGGGGATTGTTAAGTGCTACTGTTGTTATCATTATTACCACGGCATTCAGCAGCAAAGAAAAGCCAAACAGATTTGGCCAAAGGGCACCGAGGAAAGAGGCTCTGTATACATGAAAATTGAGACACAAAGGGGAAAACAGAACAAATGTGGTGAAAACAGTTTGGAAGGAAACACAGATTTCCAGTGGTCTCCAGTCTGAGGCTCTCACTATTACATGGCAGGGCATTAATTCAACTCAAAAGTCTTTTTAACATCTCCTGGGCATTGCTTCTAAAAGAGATGCCAACAAACAATTACAAAGAAATAGTTAATGCTCTGTATTTACCTAACACATTTTCTAAACTCTCCTATGAAGAAAGTATTACTATTACTACCCCCATTTTACAGATTTGGGCATTTAAATAACAGTACCCAAGGACTTAGTCTCAGGTTTGAACGATCCCAGAGTCAGCACCTCTACTGTCACCCGAACAGGCAGAGCTCCGTGCCGAAGACAGAACTCACCACGTCTACACCCAGGCTTGATGGTTCCGATTTCCAGAGCCCTGACAAGGGCCACAGATCTACTGATTCTGCAGGTACATGGCAGACAGTGGGACTCAGATTCTCTGCTTTAACTACAGCATGAGCCACACTGCATCTCCCGTGTCCTCAAATAGTTCTGGTCGCTGAAGCCACTGGCTGGATAAAGCACGAAGGAATCAGTAGGGGGACAAGACCCTCCACTGTGATGTAGCCATCAGAGCCGTGGATGGGGTCAAGGACAGGGAGACAAATGAACCTCAGAAATGTGTCCTTGAAGGAAGCTTGTGGGTTGAGCAGAGGGCCGTGGCTCCTAAGTGAGTGGCTGTTGATTTCCTAATTCATCTTACCAGCAGGCAGATATCTCCTTTTGGAAATTCTCATTGACTTCTTAAAAACTTACATTTGATAAGATTCACCACTTGGGGGTTACGGTTCTGTGGGTTTTGACAAAGGCAGCCACTCGTTCTAGCATCAACTCCTAGCCCTTGGCAAACGCTGACCTGTTTTTCTGTTCTTGTAATTTAGGAACCTAATTTATTATGGTAATGATTTTTTTAGACCTTCAAAACTCTTTTTCTATTGGATATCTATGTGCAGAAGATTGAAACTAGATCCTATGTCTCACTTTGTACTAAAGTCAAATCAAAATGGGTCAAAGACCTAGATAGAAGATTGGAAACTGAAATCGTCCAAGGAAAACATAGGGGAAACACTTGAAACCATAGTAACAGGCAAAGACTTCCTAATGGGACCCCAATAGCATAGGAAATAATATAATCACCAATGGGAATGCAGCAAATAAAACAGTTTACACAGTAAAGGAAACAATCAACAGAGTGAAGACACAAACTACAGAATGGGAGAGATCTGTGGTAGCTACTCTCCTGATAGAGGATTAATATCTGCAATATATAAAGACCTTAAATATCTCCCAACAAATAAAGAAATCAACAAATGGCAAATGAATTCAATAGATAGGTCTCAAAAGAGGAAGTACAAATGACCAATGTGTTTGAAAAAATGCTCAATATCTTTAGCTATTGGGAAATGCAAATCAAAATTACACTGAGATCCTACCTCACCCATCAGAGTGGCCGTCTTCAAGAATACGGAAAACGGGCGGGGAAGCAAGAAGTCAGCAAGAAGCTAAGACCTCCTGCGAGTCAGCGCCATGCGTGGGCTGACTGGGGGAGAGCCAGACGCCAGCCCCTTCCGGCACACAGGCAGGGAGACAAGAAGAACCGAGGGCCCCCCACCCCCTCAAGTGAGCAGCTGATCTGGAGAGACACAGGCTGTGATGATAGCTAATGAGGTAAAACACAACTTAATGCTTGTAGTGCTTAGTGTTTCACTCACTGCAGGTCTAAACTTGGAAGTCTGATCATCTAGTCAGAGGATAACAATACACAATGTAGTACACATGGGGGCTCTCCTTCTGATGGTTGTGGCCATTGTTAATTCCCTGTTATCTTGTTTCAAGATCCTGTATCATTCTCATTGTTTTGCTTGGTTGGGTTTTATTCTGTTTTATCTTGTTTGATTTTGTTGTATCTGATGGCATGGGAAGCCGTTTTGAAGATGACAAGATATATTATGGTAGCCAGTTTGGATTTACTATTATCTCATTTTGAAGTCCTGTATTGCATTCATTGTTTTGTTTTTATTTGTTCTATTCTGTTCTGTTTTGTTTAATTTTTACTATGTCTGAAGGTATAGGCAGTTATTTTGAAGATAACAAGAAGCATTATGGTAACCATTATAGATTTCCTATTACTTTGTTTTGAAATCCTGTGTCACACCATTTTCTTTTGATTGTCTTTATTCTGTTTTATTGTTTTGATTGTCTTTATTCTGTTTTATCCTTTCTAAAATTAAAAAAAAAAGAATACAGCAAACAACAAATTGTGGTGAGTATGTGGTAAAATAAAGGAACCTTTCTTCTACACTGTTGGTGGGAACGTAAACTAGTATGACTGCCATGGAAATCAGTACAGAGGATCCTCAAAAAACTAAACCTAGAAATTCCATTTGATCCAACTATACCACTTCTTGGTATAATCCCTAAAGGATTAAAGACAGCATACAGCAGCAATCCATGTTCACAATCATGCAATTCACAATAGCTAAGATGTGGAAATAGCCTGGATACCCATCAACAGAAGAGTGGATATAGAAGATGTGATACATATGCAGTGAAATATTATTCAGCCATGAATAATTAAATCATCATTCCCAGGAAAATGGATGGAACTGAAGACCATCATGTTAAATGAAATAAGCCAGTCTCAGAAAATTAGCATACATTTCCTCTTATATCACACATAAACTAAACAAATGAATAAATAAATAAATGAAACATGAAGGGAAACAGGAAGGTAGACTTTTAGAGATGGGGAAAGGGGCTGTGGAAAGGAGACAGAAGAAGGTAACAGAGATGAAAACAGTCAAAATATATTACACGCATGTACCAAGGGATCAAAACGAATCTCATTATTCTGTGTTACTAATCGGTACTAATAACATTTTGTTCTCCCAATTAGCGCCATGGTGTAGAGGAGAGAATCTCCTTCCCTGGGTTGGCAGGGGCACACTAGGGAAGCAGGGGGTGGTGGTGGGGAATGAATCCAGGGCAGCGCTGTAGAACGGAGCGGTGCCTCCTCCTCCTGCCCACAGCCCATGCCCAGCAGCCAGCCCTACTGCAGCCGTCCCGGCTGGCCTGCAGCAGATCCCTCGCAGGTAACCCTGTCCACAGAGGGCATCATCCAATGTCCTCGACGGCGCGTGACCTGGGCCAGCCCCCAAGTGGAAGGCACCGGAGTTTGGGGAACAAACTTGTCTCCTAGAGAGGGCTTTCTCTGCCTGGGGCAGGTTGCTCGCTCCCTCTCTGTTGAGATTCCAGCAATGTGGGGAAGATGGCTGGGCCAGGGCTTGTCCGGAAGCTGGTGAAGCCGGATAGTTTGGCTCTTCAGAAAGGCCTCCGGGGAGCTGGGAGGCCGATGCGGCTGGCTCACCCGCCACAGCTGCGAATGTGCCGCGGTGTGTGGGTAGCACGGGGTTATTCAGAATGAGTGACACGTGCTTCTGAAAACAGTCTTAAAGTGATGGAGCATGACGGCCCCATCACCCAGGCCTGACCCAGACCGCGGCAGGCTGCTCAGCCTCCTGAAGGCCGGCAAGTGTGTCCGCATGTGTGTCAAGCACTTAGGCATAAATACGGCCGCCGTCTTTCCACACGAACGCCAGCTAACTCAGCTCAGTGGTCTCCATGCTGCTGCTTTGTCTTGCCACATCTTGCAGATCTCTCCAGCCGGGGCCATGAATTCAGCCACCTGGTGCACTGACCGGGTGAAAGGGTGCCTCAGTGACCCACCCCCCGGGTGCTGAGTGACGGGCCTCCAGCCTGCAACCGGGGCCATGACAGACCCCCGCATGATTCTTTGTGTACCTGGACAAGAATATTAAGGGAGTAACTTCCTGACAGGAATTGATGGCTAAAAACAATGTGCATATTTAAAGATTTTCATGGAAATTAAATTCATATTGATAGCCCTTATTCAAAATGCTTTGCACTAGAAATGTTTCAAGTTTTAGATTTTCTGAATTTTGGAATATTTGCATATATATAATGAGATATGTTGGGGAAACGAAATCTAAACACAAAACTCATTTATGTTTAATATACAACTGATACTCATAGCCTGATGTGATTTTAAACAATATTTCTGGTGTGCCTGCCTTGAACTGCAACTGTCACAGGAGGTCAGGTGTACAATTTTTTCTGGACTACAGATATTCTACCTGTGCTATCCAAAGGGCTTATTCCATCTCTCTCTCTTGCTTTTTTTTTTTTTTTTTTTTTTTTGAGACATGGTTTCACTATGCAGTTCAAGCTAGCCTTGAACTCAGCTTTGTAGTCCAGGCTGGCCTTGAACTTGTGGTGATCCTCCTGCCTCAGTCTTCCGAGTGCTGGGATCACAGCTGTGGGCCACCACACCCAACTATCCCATCTGTTTTTATACCCGCTGGCAGTGCAGGATTTTTGCCAACACACTGAATTATGTAATTTTAATAAGCTTTGCTACTGATACAGGAAAAATGGTGCCCAGTGTAGCTTTAATTTGCACTTCTGTTAATAATTGATGCAAATGAGTATCTTTCCGTACTTTTTTAAGGTTTACCTTTAAATATTTTCCTTTTTAGTCATGTTAATGCATGCATAACCTAAAATTTTCCAGCTTAATCATCAATTTCAAATGTACAGCTCAGTAATGTTAAGTATATTCATCCAGAACATTTTCATCTTGAAAGCTGAAAGTCTTTTCCCGTTAAACAGTAGCTCCCCACCGCTGCCCCCGGGGGCCCCTAGACACCACCATGCTCCTTTCTATCTTTATGAATTTTACTACTCTAGAAACCGCATACAGGTGTGAATCACACAGCATTTGTCTTTTTGTAACTAGGTCTTTCACTGAGCATAATATCCTCAAGGTTCAACGAGGCAGCGCAGTTCCTTCCTTGTTCAGGCTGAGAACTAGTCCTTGGGTTTATCCCGCGCCTGTCGGAGCTTGGCGTGCTTCCACCGCTTCCTGCTGGGAATAAGGCTGTCATGAACACAGCAAGCAGGTATCTCTTCAACACTCTGCTTTCAGTTCTTTCAGACACCATAAACTGGAACTGCTGAGTCGTATGGGGATTCCATCTTTAATTCTTGTATAGGTCTTAATGTCATTTTATTTCCAGTTACATCTTAAACACCAGCCAGGCATTTGTTCCCAGGAAACCTCTCTCAAATATCCAGGCCCATCACAGGATGTGTTTTTAGTTCCTCTGTGACACTCTGGGACTTCTTTCAGTGTGACCTAAGAAGAAAGCCAGAAGCCAGCCAGTGTGGATCCAACTTGGCCGTGCAGTTTTGAGAAGCTGGGCTATGAGGACGGCAGCTTCTCTCACAGCTCCCCACGCAATGGTCTCATAAACCCGATGCCTGGGGTTCTCGGCTCAGCCTCCCGGCCATGTAGACCCACCAGCGTCTCTCCAGTGGTGACCACACAAAGAGGACAGCCCCCTTGCACATCCAGGACATCACTTAATCTCAGGGCTAGGAAAACAGCTGGTGTAGTTGACAAACATACCACCTACCCTACAGATCTTCCCAGATACTGTAAATCCTAAATACAGGTTTGGTTAAAACACACGTGCACACGCACACTACTCACAATCCTACAAGCCCGGAACTGTGGCAGTGCCAGTGTTCCAGTCTAGTTGTTGCTCAAATTTAATTTTGATTTGTTTCAATCATAACAAACTCTCTTTTTTTGGGAGGCCCCTTTACTCACTGTTGTGGAAAGCCCTGCTCAGCCAAAAATCTGCCAAAGAGCCATTGCTTGCTAAATGTCAGCCTCCACGGATGGGTGGGGGAGAAGCACTGGTGGCCAAGTGGCTCGCTGCCTTCTGGAGCCGATAATCAGAGGGACAGTTGGATCAATGCGTCAGAACTGGTCCCTGGCCCTGGCTCACCTGGCTTCAGCAGTCATTAATTATTTTATTTTATTTTTTTTCAGCATCGGGGATCGAACTTACAGCCTCACGCCTGCCAGGGCAGGCGCTTAAGCCACTGAGCCAAACTCCCAGCCCTAGTTTTTTTTGAGGCAGGGTCGCACTATGTAGCTCAGGCTGGCCTTGTGCTCGTGTTGTAGCCCAAACCAGCCTCGAACTCACAATGCTCCACCTACCTCAGCCTCCGAATGCTGGGATTAAAGGTGTGCGCCACCACGCCCGGCTCAGCAGTCATTAATTAGATGGAACAAGCTAATCATTAGTAGGTTATTTATCACTACGGAGCCAAAATTCACGCAGTGGAGACAGAAGACGAGCGGACCATGAGCTCCGCTGGGCTGGGCTGGCGGGATGACCACAGCAATGCCACGCACACTTCATGGCTCAGCACCCTTCCCACCTGCCAAGCTGGGCTTCATACTAAATCCCGAACCCTGCAATTGAATTCGGGGCCTACTGGTTTAAGTCCCCTGTTGGAAGAGCCTCTATTGCTAGGGGCAACTTTAAACTACGCCTTGAGTCCTTCCTGGGACTCTGAGATCCCAATGTCAGACGCAAGACCAATCATCAAACGGGAAAGGAAGTGAGGCCCTTCCAGGCTTGCTCCAGTCCTCTGGTCCTCCACTGACCCAGACAGACAGCGTTTGTTTAGCACCTGCATTTGCCTGCCAATTGCTAACCACTGGGGGTTCAGAGAGATTACTGTGGAGTGGGGAGCAACTGATGATTTAATTTCGCTAATGAACGTAAAGTCTCCATGGTGATGAGCACCAGAAGAGGATCGCTGGGACTCCCAGCGCCGATGTAAGAAGCGCTGCAACACCCCTGGCCTGGTGGGGAGGAGCGGGGAGCAGGGCTGAAGGAGTGGGAAGGGAGGCAGATTGGGGAGAGAGAAGCCCCAGAGGAGCCGGGCTGCAGGATGTCAGCACGGTGTGCACGCGGCTGGAGGAGGGCGGTGAGAAGCCGTTGCTGCAGGTTCGGTAAGAGGATGCAAGATGAGGTCGAACTTGGGAACTATGCTTCGGCTGTTGAGAGAGAACTGGAGGAGAACCCAGTCCTGTGGCTGTGGCAGAGTCCAGGCGAGAGGAAGAAGTGCAGGAGGGAGGCGTGTGTGCAGGGAGAGGGGCCCGGGAGGCCAGGTCGGGGGAGGGGACAGGAGGACAGTTTGCCCAAGTGTGCTTTGAAGACCCTGTGGTTTTCCAAGGGAGGTGTCCACTGTGTCCAGAGGCAAGATTGTGTGGCCAGAGCTTGAAGAAGAAGCTGAGGCACAGCCTCCCAAGGGCCCAGCACCCACTCCAGAAGAGGTCAGGGTGGGGAAGTCTCCCCAGAATGCTCCACAGCCACCACAGGGTGGAGGCCAATGCTGGCTGACCCTTCCCGACATCTCTGGGGAGCGCCCTCAGACACCCCCAGCTGTCCCACCACCATCCAGCTCCACATGTCCCACAGGGGCTCGCTGTCTCCACAGCTCAGCGCAACCCGATGGGCATCCTTCCCTGAGGCTGGGAGACTGGGCCTCGGCCAGCGAGGCCATCCACTCACCCCCAGCAGAGCCAGCGACCCGGGAAGTGACTCGCCAGGGGCTGGGCTGTGTTCCGGGATGCATGAGATAGCGCTGGCCTCTAAGTGCACTTGACTCTCAGCTCCTGGTCGGGTAGAGAAGTCTTCCCTAGCCCTCGAATGCCTGCCAGCCTGGGTGGGGCTGGACCCTGCAGAGACCATGCTCTTCCCTACACGCACATACATGTGCACACGTGTGAACACACACCTATGATCATGTTTAATTTACAGCTGCAGGAGTAAGAGAGCAACAATAACTAGTCATAGGTATATAGCAATGTACTGTAATAGAGTCACGTGATGGGCATTTTTTTTCTCAAAATACCCTACTTCCACCTTCCCCCTTAAAGAAAGCACTTTCCACCTCTTTTTTGAGTATCTGAGCCACTAGCATCGCTGGTCGTGTGCTCTGAGGTCACCGTTAGGTAACCTAGACACCAAGAGCTGCTGCAGTATGTCTGATAATGGCACTGACTGAAGTGGCTAGCAGGCGGAGGTCACACTAAGTGGACACGCCAGACGGAGGACAACTTGCCTCCCGGGGGCGCGGGCTTCCTCGGGACACTCAGACGGAGTCCAGTGCAACCCTATGAATTGTTTATTTCTGAACTCTCCAAGTGACCCTGTGTAACTGAAGCCACGGAAAGCAAAGTGGAGAGAAGGGAGCCGGCCATCACATGAAAGTGCCGGGCAGGTGCAGTGGGCAGTGACCCCGAAATACCCACGGCACAGCTCTCTCAGGGCACAGAAGCTCTCGGGTGACAGCTGCTTGAGTGTGACCTCAGGTCCAGACTCCTGTGGGTGGAAGCGTCACTGAGCCTGGTCACCTAGGGTCACCTAGCTCAGCTTTCTGAGCTGGACCGGCCAAGCCGCCAGGGATCCAGGCCCGCGGTTCTTTGGTTCCCTGTGTAGAAAACATCTTTGAGGTTGACATTTGGAAAAGGTAAACCCCTCCCTCACCAACAAGAGGATGTAGCTGAACCCCAAGAGCATTCCCTGCATCAAACATAAGAAAACTCCACAGCGCAAAGGGCCGCACTGAGGACGGCAGCCGCAGGACATTCTGTCGGCTGATTTACAGCCCAGACTCACTCGGAAGGCCACTTCTGCCATAATACAGAGCCCCAAGGACGCGTCCACTGTGCCGGGAAATCAATAAGGCCCGTACTTCAAGGCTCCCAGGGAGTGGGGGAGGGGCGCACCACTGATCAATTTCGGAAGCAGGGATACGAGGTCACCTCCGGCTCCCAACTTTGACGGACAATCTCTGGATTCAGATCACTAAACGAAATCCCTAGAAATAATCAAGATGACAGATGGCAACAAACAGCATGGCTGAGGACGCCTCGCTGGC
>RJWM01007316.1:0-78918 GCA_004363535.1 Dasyprocta punctata
GGCCAAAATGAAATGTTCGTCACTGCCAGAACTTCTGTTCAGTTTTAGTTACATCTGCTAGGAATTCTAAACTCAGTGTACATAAATCTTCCAAAAAGCTCTTGGCAGTTGTACAAATTTTTGTTTTCTCTTGCCTGGTGCATTTTAGGGAGTGAAACCAAAATGACCATGACATGTATAGTTTACATATTTGCATACTGAAAATTGAATTTTAGACATATCTGGAATATAATTCTGTAATATAAAACATCAGTTAGAACCAGGCTATCTGCTAAACAAGTTTGATGTAAGTGAGGTGCAGAATCACAATCTGTTTCCAGACAATACAAACTGTCATTTTTGAGAGAATACATTACCTCATGGAAGCCTGAAGGAAAGTTGTATTTTAATACATTGATTTGGAGGAAAGGGAAAATGAACATGTGTAATAATAGTGATTCTCACCCCTGCAATAATATAGAAGTGTCTTTTCATTTATTCAGGTAATCTTTTGGTGTTTCACTATTACTTTGTTGATTTTTAATATCCTTGTTAGATTTATTCTCAGATACAATGTTTTAGTTGTTAGTATATATGAATCTATTTCTCTGCTGTGGTTTTCTAATTTACTTTTGTTGACTTACTGAAATGGAGTTGATTTTTTTATGGTGATCTTGTATCTGGCAGTGGATAGAAGAGCTTTCTTATTAGTTCAAATAGTTTATCTTCCCACATTCCTAATCTCATCCTGTACACCCTTCCTAGTTTTGCTTCAACCACACTGACCTTCAGAGAGGTCCTAAAATTCTCCAAGCATTTTCCTTCCTTCGTTTTTCTTTTCTTTTTTCCTATGTCTCAAAGGCTCTTCAGCTCCTTAAGAATTTAGTTCTTTTTTCTTTATCCTTCAAGACTTTATTTCAGAATAGTATGTTGAAAGAAACTGCTGCTGTCCAAGGAGAAAATAAGCTCTGCCAACACAGAAACATTGTTCCCTCAAGCCTGAGATATGGCCTGCAAGGGCTGGGGCCGCTTTCCACAGCAGCTGCAGTGCTGCCTGGAGCCCTGTTGATCTGGTTGAGTCTTGGGCCCACCCCGTCCTTCCCTCCTCAGCCCTCGCTGATAAGAAGGACCAAAGCTGGTTATTGATCTGGCCGCCACCTCCAGCTCTTGCTGGGTAGGTGAGGGTCTCCATGTGTTTGAGGGCCAGGTTTTTGTGTCTTTCCCTTAGTGACTAGAAATTTTTCTTGGATTTGCTTTGAAAGCCATGTTTGGGTTTGTCAACATCCAATTCCATTTGTTTTCTTCTGCTTCCTGTTTCACATAAACAAAATGTCAGAAGCAGCAGCCAGTGGGACCTAAGGTCAGTGATGAGGAAACAGCCATTAGCTGTCCAGGCAAACTTTGATGGGAGGCCTTTCTAAAATGAACACAAACCTTGGTTAGAAACTGGTGAAAACTCACCTCTTTGTTCAAGCCCAGGACTGTGTGGATTATTCCGTTTCCTGAGCTAGCTATTCATCCAAATTGTTTCTAGAGTTACTACATAAGGGTTTATGAATAAATATTACCTGTCTACCTCAAACCACATGTACTGCTGAAGCATTCTGTATAGCCATGGTATCACAATGCAATTAATTAGAATTTAGGTATTTTCCTGTGTGGAGAAAATAAAGAAATATTAAATAGTTTGAGCCTCCAAATTCAAATAATGTCAATTCACTGTTAGAGCAGAAAGAAGAAGAAGAAGAAGAAGAAGAAGAAGAAGAAGAAGAAGAAGAAGAAGAAGAAGAAGAAGAAGAAGAAGAAGAAACTGTTCTTAAGTATACCATCAAATATGGACTCTCCCTCTATCTTACTTTATCAAAATCATCAGTACTGTTTGTATCCCTCATAAACTTTATCGGTTAGAAATATTTTGTTTATTCATATTTTACTCTAAAGCATGATTTTCATCAGGGAAGGGGTTTATCTGTGTGGTTCAGGGCTATTTTCTCAGCATCTACCATAGTTTGACAAATAACAAAGGTTTGAAAATATAGAAATACAAGAAGACTGATCTGAAATTAATAATTGAAGATCTCTGGTACAGGGTAGAAGATACATTTTCAAAGCACAACATGACATACTTTGTCTCTATTGTAAAAGAACATAAATAATACATAATCATAAGTATAAATGACAAAAAATCTGAAATTTTCTATAGTACTGTCTACAAGTGTTAGGTAGGAACCAAAAACATAAAAAATAAAATTGAAAAGCAGGATGGTAAGTATCATATGAATGTAAATGCATTAGAATTAACTTAGACATACACATGTCCTTTAATCTATACCATATGTGTTGAAAGCATATAAAAATGCAAGAAAACGTATAGTAAATATTCAACAAATAGCTCAGGAATCATTTGCTTCAGAAATTCAGAACATGTGTCCAATATCGAGTGCATCAGAAAAGCTGAGCTTATTTGGTTAAGAGTCACAATCAGATTATCCATTTGATTGGTTTGGAAACTGCCTCTGAGATTAGTGAAGCACGCTTCCTGATGTGTTCTGGTGAGTCATGGAGGTGTGACCTTACATTTATATCTGGTTCCTGGTCTCTTCCTCTTTGCTGCTGTCCCTCTGGTTAACTTGGCCACTGCGAACTAAGGAGCTTTGCATTGCTACTTTATCCCAGAAACCAGGAAGCTGGCCAATCTAGTCATCCACAATGTTCTGTTAATGAACCTTTCATCTGATAAAAGAAGAAGAAAAAGTTATTCTGACCCATGAGACAAATGCTACCAAGTACTAATTAAAACCAGCAAAATATTTGATTTTATTTAAGAATATGAAAACCAAATGAATGAATTTTTAAGAAATACTTGAAGTTTTGTCACCATTCAGATATTATGGTATGCTATAATTTGCTAAACAGCCTGTAATGTTCAACATTAAATCAAACCAGTGTGTACAAGGCCTTTAAATTTCCTTTAGTGTGATTTTGATTAATTTTATAAATTATTCGCAATAGAAGTGGAGAGATGTCTTATAGTATATATTTATACTGGTCAATTCTTCAAGATAGATTTGCCCAGCATACTGTAGATGAAGTTCATTTTCCAAATCATGAATCAGAGCATTCAATCACAAAAACCAATGAAAAATTAATGCATGGAAGACAGTAACTTCCCTTTTTCTATCCCTATTTTCATATCAGTCTCCTCTGAAACAGCATGGCCTACTAGCATGGTATTCTGAAGATACCATGGAAGAGAATGTTTCCATGGTTGTTACTACTGAAACCCATACAACTGTACATCTGCTGTGCATCCCATCATCTGAGATTCTGAAGCACCCCTTCAAATCACTAAGGACTCTGGATTCAGCAGTAGCTATGAAAGCCAACAGGAATAACTGAGAAAGTAATGCAAATGGGCTGTAATCTTGGCAGGAAAGAAATAAGGAATTTGGTGTTGGGTTCATATGCATCTTTCTTGGCCAAATACATCAGAGTTAGATGTTGAATTTTATAGAATACTTTTCATATTTTTTGTTGCAAATGCAATATAGCTCCAATATTTTATGTTCATCTATTCCTAAATATTTTAAAATACATTGTATCTAAGTATTATTGTATATTCTGTTTGCACTGACTATACCAGGCTTTTGCACAGAAACTGGAAAGTAGGGAATACATTATATTTACAGAGCATTTTTCAAGTTAAGGTTTTTTAATTACATCCCTTTCTTTTATGGTATATATTATAAGGGTAAAAAGTTCATTACAAATGAATTGAGAACTATAAACTAGGTCCAATAAAATATAAACCAGTACAATGGAAAAGAATGAGCTCATCTAGAAGTGGATTAAACTGTAATATAAATTCTCATTCAAAACAATGTAAATCTGGGTTAAATGCTCTATTACAGGCTAACCTACACAAGGCTTTCTAATTGTAAGTTTGAAGGGCTAAACCTGTATACTAAAATACATTCCATTGAGACTGTATTCATAAGTGAAATAAATCAGACTCACATTTGCAAATATTGTATTGTCTCCCTAGTGTAAAAAATAAATAATGATTAAAAAAAGCTGGAAGAGTAATAAGTTCCAAAATGTACAATAGATATTGTAATAAGGAAAGAGAAAGAAAGTGCTCAAAATTAAAGAACAGCTGGGATAAGGGAAAGAAAAAATGGAAGGAAGGAAAAGATTATATACACATATAACTGTATGTATGTATGAGTATGCAAGATAGATAACTATACTACTAATTCTCTATTAATTCATCAGAAAGAATAGTTTGTGCTGTCATTGTTTGATTGTCTGATCATTTTTTATGCCTAGATCTCATAACTTGAACAACTACTTCTAAGATAGCAATATGTAATATATTAACTAGTATTGATTTCTTACTGTTTTTTTTAAATTTTATATTCTACCGTTTTTTTCTGTTTTGCTTTTTTTAATTAAAAAAATATGTTCCAATAAAAAACTTTAAAGTATTACGCTTTTTCCATTATAATTGGAGTTTTTTAAAGTTAATGATTGAAACTAATCTTGGACCACTTGCAAAACGTGATAGAAATGAAATATAGAAGAAATAAGCTGTAAATTTAAGATGGCGCCAAATTAATTTCTGCACTGACCCTGAGTACATCTAGGGAGGAAAATTGGCACTCTCTTAACAAAACAAATCCGAGCTTAGTTTCTGTATGGAATGAAGTTTGAAATGAATATGGAATGAAAGTAAATATTTGAAAGATTAATTCCTTGAGTTTCCTCAATATCTTAGTTTTGCAAGACTTTGAAACCATCTTCTCCAGGGACAAAAGAAAGTAATTACCTCTCCTCCACATGGTGTTTAATCATGCTCTATTTTTCCAAGAACAGCTGTGCAACACTGGCTGGGCTACAAATTAAACACACCTCCTTTGACTTGCCTAGATTTAAAAGATAATGAATATGTTGGTGACAGAATCTGAATTCAAAAAGATTTTAACACACTGGAGCTACAGGCTGAAAACGAGGTGAAAGTAATCAAGGATAAATGTAAGGTCTTATACTTGGGTCCAAAAACCAAGCAAACAAACATAGGATAGAGAAAGATGTGGCAGGAGTAGCAGAGTAACTAGCACAACACAAAACGTAGAAGCTTTATTTCACAAAAGGCTAAATATGAACAAGTGGCATGATCTAATTAGCAAAAAAATGAATGTGGCTCATGCTAGGTCACTAAAAGCATTCATGGTTCAAGACCAAACTTAGGTTGCCATGTGAAGTAATTGGGAAGGACATGGGCTCTTTGTAACCAAACACTATTAATTAAAATATGTTCAAGCAGAGATCAAAAGAGCTATACCCGATAATGTTCATTTTACTAAAACTCCAAGAGTTTCTTCTATGACAGAACTTGTAAATGATTAGATAAGGGGTATTGTCACAATATTGTCTATGTTAATATTATAAGCATATTCATGTGCCATCCATAACTCAATGAAAGAAGGTGTAGCCAAATGAGATCACACTTATGAAATATGTATTACTTTCATAATTCTAGCAAATACCGACAACTATCTCTTGTGCAACACAGAAGGAAAAATATGATCTACATACAAGTCACAGAGGATCTGGGAATCTGACTTATAAAACATTTTGAGGTTCAGTTCAAAGTATAAAGAGTACAACATGGCACATTTACCAAGAAATAAAATGAATCTCTAAATATATGCAAAAGAGAGAGGTCCTGATTATCTTTGTGAATATTCATTATTGTAGAACTGGTACATTTCCCAGGTGGAAAAAAAATGTTTTCTTGGCTTTTCTTTCTACAAATAAATCATGGTAGCAAAAACTCTCAAAGAAATATCAGGTGGGCTTTCTGGAAATATTTACCATAATTTATTTCTGTGGATTTCTAAATGCTATAGTCCAAAGCCTCATTTATTAACTTTCTGTCTCTTTCATTGTAATTGCAGAGTTTTCTATTACTACATTATGAGCCAGTGCTGTGCCAGGAGCTCCTGTGTTAAGAGAGAAGCACATTCCATCAACTGGTCTAGTTTACTTTTGACTGTAATTAAACTCACAGGGGAGTTACCCTTGTTTGACAAAGAAGGAGGTGAAATGATTTGCAGAACTTATTAAGTCTTAGCAATAAAGCTGAACACTTGCCCTTAAACTTTCTTTGAATTTTTTCAGTGTCTATGAACTTTTGGCTAAATAAGAAAAAATTGAATCATTTTGTTCTGCAAGAAAATAGTCCATATTTATAGAGCTGAGCAACACACTGATCCTAGAGTCATTGGTCCCATAAATTGAACAAGATGAACATGATTCATGAAGAAACTGTTGTGCCAAATTTTGTTATTCTTGTACCAGTTTGTTGCAGTCAGAAACTTCTGACTAGGGTTACAGAAACAAGACCATTTTAGTGGGTTAGCTGCTAAATTTCTGGCCTTCTGCGTTTTGACTCATTCTTCCCATCTTTATCTTTTCTCCTTCTGAATTTGATTCAGTGTTTTTCATGATTAAGTTTTGTCCTAGTTCTGTATCATTTCACCAGCTTTGAGAATCTTCTATTATTGTCAAGAATTCTGAATCTGATTTCAATCACCCTGTTTTTACAACGCTGGACATACAATGCTTGCTCATTCATTCATTCTGTGAGAGTCCTTAGTAACCTTACATTGTGGTTGACCAGGTTTCTCTTCTCTTCACCCATTTGCCTCTTCTTTCCCTCACAAATCTGGCCAATACAAAGGATCATCTGATTTATGTATGTGAAATTCAAAGAAAAAGTATAGAAAACTTTTTGAAAAGTGCAAATCATTCAGTCTTTTAAATGCATTCAGATTCTTTGGAATTTGAAACTTTGCTCATTGCCAAATGGCTTTTCTATTGCCTAAGAGGAGGAAGTGGTGTTCAAACAACTTAAAAGCTAGTTTAGTGTTTGTCTTCTACAAAAGCAAGACTTTCCCTTAGATAAATGGGAGCAGATGGAAGTTATATTTTACTTAAATAATGCATTTGCATTACACAGAAAGAGCATTAAGGACAATTCATTAAGATGAATTAAATGCAACTAAGAGCTACAAGTAGCTGTCCAAGTTCCTAGATGGGAAGAATCATTCAAGTTTCTTCTTTGGGCCCAAATTCTAGTAGAAAAGGGTTGATTACCCAAACTGTACTTGCTAACTAGCATTCCCTGTTTCATGGGCTTTTGTGTATAATGGTAGAAAGTGAAATGCCCTCTACAGATCATGGTAAGTGTCAAACTTGCTACTAAACTTTGCTTGGGATATTGGTTGTACCATGATGTGTTTGCCATTATTTGTCCTTATGGAAATGGAAGTGGGAAAATTTCAGCATAGGTTCTGAGTCTGAGAGACAATGACATGAAATAGAAAGAAGAGAGAATATTCACAGGGTAAAATTTAAGTGGAAGTAGACAGTTGTTGCCTTTACTATTTCTGTGTTTTGTCTATGCATTACTTACAGTAATTCTGATCTCTGTCCCTTCCCACATTCTCTGTACTATGTGGTAGGTTTTATTTGCTCTATTTTTAAAGCACCTTTTTAAAGTTTTCAACTTTATTTATCTACTTCATTGTGCAGCTGTAAAAATTGAGAGACAAGGAAGAAAAGATACACAGTTCCTAAGTGGTGGAGTAGCTCATAACCAGTTGACAATATGTGCAAAACTACCCTGAAATGTGTTAGAAAATGACCTTAGTATCTTGACAGTATCTAAGCTAGTCAAATTCAACATACTGCAAGATAATAATGAGAAAACCATGTCCACCCTCAAAACGAAAATCACTGTCATTAGTGATAAATATCAAGCAAAACGTATGTATGTTGTTTTGTCTTATTCCTTATGATATTTCCATATGATATCCCCTGAAGATAAATCATTTTTGAGTGGTGTTGCAAAATTACTTTGTTAGTTCTTTGCCTATTCATTCCTAAACAAGTTACCAGTCATCTTTTCCTGAGATTATGCAATGGCATATCACAGGTGAATATCCATCATTACTCAGAGTCCCTAATTAATGTGTGTGAGAGGAACTCAAGTGACCCTTATACTCTTAAGATTTTGATTCATAATCTTTCAACTGCAACATATTTACATAATTAATTTGAATGTTTTTACCTCAAAAGTTTTAAGTGTCTTTTGAAAAGTGTAGTTGAAACTTGAAAATTCCATTTTTTTACTTTGCATGTAACAGTATTTAATGAAATGCTTATAGGAGTTTCAGGGACTATTTGAGTTAGAAACTATATAGGAAGATCTCTGGCTAGCAAGACATAGACAGTATAGCAGATATAACATCTAATCCATAGTAGTATCTCGAAAAAAATTCTTAAGTTTGTTGATTGAAATGTTTTATTTTTGTCCTTCTATAAGTAACTGTTCCGTGACCAATTAGAAGATGGTATAAACTAATAAGTGTGAAATAAAGGTCAGGCAAGAAACTACATACTTAGTTCAGATAGAGACATTTGAATATTTTAGCTAACCAATTCCCCATTTATTTCCAATCAACCAAAGATTCTGCTATTTAAAAAGTGGTCAAAGGGGTGACAAAGGAAACATTACTCACTAGTGACAAAATGTAATGAAGGAAGTAATAAAATAACTCCATTCTAAAATATAAACAAGATAAACTATTACTGTAACTGGAAGGAAGTGACAGTGATTCATCTTTGAAAAATAGCACCAAAATGTCATCATAGCTAAATTAACTCAATATCTATTTTTGAACATCCATTTTAAGCAAAATGAGACTGTAACTCCTGAAGGATTAAAATATATACAAACCTTGGTCTCATCCCTTCAAGAGAGAAAAATTTATAGAGGAATAACTCTGAGACAAAAATCAAATTACAATTCAAGATTAAAAAATATCGCAAAAAGGTTCAAACTCCAGTCTAGATTAACAGATGAAAACTTTATATAGAAGGAAGGAGTTCAAAACTTACTAAGAGTCCAAAGTGTAGAAAGAAGAGAGAAGAAATTTCTAGAATACTGTGATCAAAGTTAGATGCCATAAAACAGTCTTCACAGAAGTTAATACATCACATTCAAAAGTAGTGGTATAAGTGAAAGGCAAGGCTAAAATGGGGCCATATTGAAAGTCTTGGGTCTTTTTCTAAGTTAATGTTTTCAGCCTGCAACTCCCATGGAACTCTGGATTCACATATACAACTGTGCACTTAGAATCTCCAACTGGGTATCTAATAAGTGTCTCAAATGTAATACGCTTGAAGCTAAGCTCCTTGTTTTCTCCTTTGAAGCTTATTCCCTTGAAGTCTTCCCTGTCTCTGTTAGGAATAATTTCATCCTGTCAGCTGACAGGGTTGAAGTTTGTGATCCTTTACACCTTCTTTTCTCTTATACCCTATGAACTGACCCCTGTTGAGATGAAGTGGACACAAGGCTCCTTGACCCTGACAGGCTGCTGTGGGTATACCACTGTGATTCTGACTTCATCCGACTCTGGGCAACAGTGCCTGCCTCGCCTCTCCTTCTGGGTCTAAGAGTAATGGAGGAGGCAATAAAGACCATTTGCTTTACTTAGTTGATCAGCAATTAATGGATCAACCATGTGAACATTTCTCAAAGTCTTTAGTTGTTTCACTTCTCATTCAGCAGCAAAGTCATTACAAGTCTTCTAACTTTTCATAGTCTGACTCTACATTCTCCTAACCTACACCTAATTCACTCTGTTCCAGCCACAGCATGGCTCTTCTCTATCTAGCACACTTTTCCTGCCCCCACCGTTCCCAGTATCATTCCCTCACCTGAACTGACTTGGCTGTTTACTCAAATGTGACCCTTTCAATGAGCTTTTTATGCGCACTTTACATAAAAGTTTAATCAAACTATTCTGTATCCCTTGCAACACTTTCTAGCACCATTTCATGTTTTATTTCCCTCTGCATTTCTATCATTGAAATACTGTTTTTTGTCTGTTTGTCCTATTCTCATTGGCTATCTTCATTTCTGCAATGAAAGTGGAAGCTGGTGCCTGTTCCAAAAATGCCTGCATTCCCAGCACCATGTTAGTAGTGCACAGCCCAGAGTAAAATAAACAAAAAATTGTTCGAATGGCTTAAGACAATTGAAAGGAATGAAAAAGCAATAAGAAGTATCCAATAAATGTTTATTGATGAGCCCTGAATTTATCTTCTAAGTAATTTTCTTGAAAACCTTCACTCTCTGTTTTCTCTGTCTCCCACATTTTCTTACTAAATTGAGCACTGAGAATGCTGTATAATCCATACTTATTTCTGCAACTTTCATTCTTTGATGTACTTAAGTTCTAAAATGACATAGAGGGTGGTCCCTTGGATGAAAATAAAGTTCATGGACTGGAGAGTGGGAGATGGAGAGACTTTAGTCCTTTCTGGGCAACTCACTGGAGCACTAAGACCCTGGAGCCGAGCACCACTGAGGTGGTGAATTCTCAGTCTCACTACACAATCAGAACAGTTGGATGGTGCTTAGTTTGTCAGTGTCCTGCTTTGTTAGTTCACCAAGCACGTTGAGGGTGTGATGGAGATTACCTATGTCTTGAAAGGAGTTGTGATTTTGCTTTTCCTTCAGCACAGATTTCTAAAACTAAAACAAAAAGAAATCTCCTCAGTAGAAATATTCAGTGACGTCTAATCTGCTCTGAGAAGGAATAATTTCTTTGTGTCAGTGTGCATTAAGGGGACAAACCCTTAATTAAAATCAATTTTTGACTGAAAAAGTGTAGCAGAGGAGACCTCCTTGAGGTCTTCAATTGCAGTTTCTCGTTCACCAGTTTCTGCAGATGCATTAACAATCAAAGACATAAAGCTTAGTCTGCACCTACCAGGTGGAATGTGAAAGTTTTCACTAATATCCACATGGCTTATTTAAATTAAACATTTCATCCAATTTTACTTTCTCTATAATCCTCCCTAAATTCAAAATAAATGATTGATGTGTTCATTAAAATATTCAATTCTGATTATTAACTGTAAATTTGTTACGTAAAGCAAACTATAAACTTTGACACTGAATTAACTCAGGTCTCTTTCTTCTTTAGCTTACTGGTTACACAGAGCTATTTATGGAACTACAGTGATTTTTAACCTCTAAATTTTCCTTCTATACATACTGATAGTACACCTTACATACTTACACAGCTTTTGGAAAATTTTGTTAACTGAAAACTAAAGTATATCATTCAACCATGAAAAATGTAGTTGTATTTATTCTTCAAGGAATAATATGAGTAGTATTTCGATTATGTGACACATAAATTATCAAAAGTTCTTTGAGGAAAAATTCTTTGTGTAAATTTAAAATAGTCACAGAAACTAGTAAAACGTGTTATAACTAGATCTGGAATGTCTCCTAGAGATCCATGTGTTGAAGCTTTGGTCACCAACCTGTAACATTATTGGGAAGTGGTGAAAACTTTAGGAGGTGTGGCCTAGTAGAAGGAAGTTAGGTTGTTGGGGGTGTGCACTTGAAGGGGATACTGGGACCTTGGCCCCTTCAATCTCTTTGTATTCTTTCCCAACCATAAGGAGTGAACAGCTTTGCCATGATTTTTTTTTTTTCTTGCTACAGGCTCAAAGGCAACAGGGCCAAGTAACCATGGACTGAAACTTTGAAAATTGTGAACCAAAATAAATCTTTTACCTCTGTAAAGTGATTTATCTCATGTATTTGTCACAGCAAGGGAAAACTGACTAACATAAAATGCTTAAAATATTTTAAAGAAAAATTGGGATTTTTCCTGGCTTTTGCTTTGTATTTCTGAAATCATAGCCTCCTTTATGTTTGAATCTATCAATGATTTTTAAAATAATGAGTACAATTATGAAAAGCTACTTCATCTATCATAACAAATTCAGTGAAGAAAAATCTGTAACAACACGACAAATTCCAAAGTCACACAACCATGGTTGCCCTCTTATCTGTCTGTCTATCTGTCTATGTTTCTATCTGTATATCTATCTATATCTGCCTTGCTGGAGATCAAACAAGACCTTACACATGCTATATAAGTGCTCTACTAATGAGCTACATCTTTTGCACCATAGTTGAATATTAAAATTTTAACATAATTAAAGGAAACTGCAATTGATGCTTGACTATCTCATGGATTAGGAACATAAAATTCTGCATAGTTGAAATTTTGCATGTAACTTTTTTTCTTTAAAAAACTTTTTTTTCCTTTTTTCTTTGCTGTGTAGACCAAGCTGACCTTGAATTTGAAGCAATCCTCTTGACTTGGCTTCCTAAGTGCTGGGATTACAGGCATGTGCTACCATGCCTGGTTGCATATAAATTTTGTCTCCTGTCAAAACTTTACTAGTAGACTAATGTCCACTAGAAGTCTTACTGGTAACATAAATAGTTTGCTAGCACATATTTTGTATTTAGTATGTATTTTATATGGAGAAAAATACAGGAGAACTTCAAGAGAGTGCTTTTTACCATAGTTTGCAATGTACTAAGGAAAAAAATTCCTTACATGGAGATCATTAAGAACCTACAGCTTTTTAAGTGAAGCACTCAACATTTGACCTCACTTCAATAGCAACAGAAGGTGATTATGAAACTATTACAGTAGTATAGTATATATTATAGTTAATTTTATGCAATCATGATTTAATACTGCATCTGTATGGTTATTTCCATTTCTCTAGACAGAGAAGCATGCCTTGCACATTCAGTTTGTGTGCACTGAATTTTGTAAATTTTAACCTTTTATAATAATGTCATAAGTATTGTGTATTAATCAGTTTTCCATCACTGGGACTAAATACCCATCACCAACAATTTAAGCAGGAGAGGTTTATTTGGCTCATGATTTCAGAGGGTTCAGTCCATGAAAAGTCAATTGATTCCAAGGCAGAAACAGCATGGCAGAAGGGCATGGTGGGGGACAGTTGCTTAACCCATGACAGCCAGGAAGCAGAGAGAGGAGGAAGTAACCGAAGACAAAAATATGCCCTTCCAAAAATAAAAAAATAAAAAACCAAAAAACCCTTCCAGGTCACACTGCTAGTGACCCACCTCCTCTGATCAGACCCTCTCCTGAGAGCATAGTTAGCTGTGAAGTCAATAATAGATTAACCCACTGACAAACATAGAATGCCATAATCCTACCACATCCCCAAAGCCCCACCACTGAACATATGAGACTTTGGGAAGATACTTTAGATCTAAACAATAGCATGTTATATGGTAATAAAGGACAAAATAGACTATTAGCGAGATATATTTTATGTACTCATAACATACCTATAATTTTCTTATTTTTTCACTATTTTTAAGTTACTTGGTTCCTTTATAAGTTTTTTCAAATTGTCATAAATTTCCAAAAACATATTTTGTTTATAAATACAATCAAATTGTTCAAATTTGTACTACATAAAAATCTACTGTGCATGTGAATATTAACTTAATTATAGCATGTAGCAGTCTTCTCAAAGCATAATTCTTTTTTATAAAGACATAGATATTTAAACGTTTGACTTCCTTTTAAGTAAATTTAAAATCCATGAAAAATAAAAGGAAAAGGAAGATTGCAATATATCTGTAATGGGGTTTTGTTTTTTATACTGATGGTATTCTTAATATGTAAAGCACTTTTCAAATCAACACAAAAGAATACTCAATAGGAAAATAGGCAAAGAAACTTATGAATAATTCCAAAATTGAAAGTGCAATTGGTCAAGAAGCATGAAAAAAAATCAGTAAATATTGTAAAAATATATGAATTCTTTCTTTTGCCTTTCAAAATCACAAAACTAAAAATAAATCATAATTATCTTTATTCAAAGCAATCCAGGAAAACTTCTATAAGCTTCTCAATAATTATGATATTAAAAATTAAAAATCTTGAAAGTGTGTACACATTTAATCCAATAATTACACCCACAAAACTATACTAAAGAATTAATCAAACATGATTCAGTTCAGTTGTTAAAGATGAATTCAATGAGCTACACAGTGCGACCCTGCCTCGAAAAACCAGGGCCGGGAGTTTGGCTCAGTGCCTTAAGCGCCTGCCCTGGCAGGCGCGAGGTTGTGAGTTCAATCCCCGGTGCCGCAAAAAAAAAAAAAAAAAAAAAAAAAAAAAAAAAAAAAAAAAAAAAAAAAAAAAAAAAAAAAAAAAAAAAAAAAAAAAAAAAGATGAATTCAATGATATGTATGATGAAAGTCCATTGAAATAACACTTAGAGTATTAAAAAAACTGAAGCATCCTAAATTGCCAATAACTAGAGTTTGTAAATTATGTATTTTTATACTTTGAAAGCCAAAATAATTATAATTCATAATATATACAGCAACATGAAATTTTAGTGATTTATTGCTAAGTAAAAAGAGACTACATAATGTTATCATACAAGTTATAATCTGGAAAGATCTTCACCAAATTATTCATGTTAGCCTTTTCTAATTGGTGAAATAATGATTTTCCAAATTTTGGGCAATGAACAAGAAATATATTTGCAATTAGAAAAAATTATATCATATAAAAGTTATAATACTTTATAACCAGCAAGTAATTTCTGAATGTTAAATAAATAGCAAAACTTCAACTTCACATTTTGAATTTAAGCACTGAACACAGAAATATAATAATTCTCAGGAACTTACTGCAGCTGACATATGTGTGTTGTAATTTTCTTATATATATGTTTCTTTTTTAAAACATTAGGCAAATTAAGATCATCTTAAAGAAACTTCACTTAGGAAAAGTCTAAATTGTGATTTCCTTTAGAAGTTCTAAATGTTGCCTTGTGGAGGACCACGTGGATGACCCTCTTTGAAGGAAGAGCAGTCCTCTCCATTTTGACTAAACCTGGTCCTATTTCCCCGTATTAATACCTGCAGACCTGGCTTAGTTTTGTCTTTATCCCCTCAGTTGGCTTTAAGCAATGCAAATGGGTCTAGCTGAGGTGCTGATGTGTAGTCTTTGAAGCAATGCACAGGTCAGTGTTGCCCCACGCACAGTTACCAAGCAGTATGTGTGAGCTGGGCTGAGACTAAGCCTAGAGATAAAAGGCTATGACTTCTCAGGGCATGAAAAATTACATAACCAAAGCTGAGGCACTGACCGTAAAACATCAAATACTGCTCCTAATCATGTTATGCAGATTACTCTTTCTGCATCTCTCTCTGTCTCTCTGTCTCTGTCTCTGTCTCTCTCTCTCTGCATATTGTAGGGGTGATTTCAGGCCTCCTACCTAGCCCAGCTCATGGCATTCATGTACTTCCTGCCATTCTCATAGTCATTCACCCTGGAGCCACTCCCCTCTTCATGAATTAATAAAATCTGGGTTCAGTCCTGAGTCAAGGCCTTTATTCTGGTTAGCAGTGATACTAGCTGGACTTAGGATCCTCTTGACTCCCTGCAACTATAAATATGCCTTAGTGTCTTTATTCTCCCCATGCATTGTACTGGAATTGACTTATTAGAAGTCCAATAACTTTTCCATATGATTACAAATGTGGATTTTTCTGGACCTTAATGAGATCTAGAAGGGCTTTCTATATTGCCCAAGAATTCTAAAGACTACTATTTGTAGTACAGTAATAGTTGCAAAATCTCCAATGAAGCACTTGTGTATGTATACCAGTAATGTTTTCTACCTCTTCAGCATGTTGTGATGCAATTTAAAACTTCAGTACTTGCTTAATATGAATCTTAGTGGCTAAAAGGCACAAAGTAAGAAGAGCTTTTCTCTGGATGGTTTATAATATGGACTCTTTATTTGTTCAGTATCTATCACTCTCTAGTTCTATAAAGCCTTTATCTAAGAGACCCTAAAGTACATTATGAAAATAATTGCTATTTACACAAAAGAAACTTTAAAACTCCATCCTTCTGATTTGACAACATGTATTATGTGGCCAGGGAAAGGAAATTTGGCAGTTTCTTGTTTTTCTTAAAAAGAACATCTTCTCTAGTTAAAACTACTATGATTTGGTAGGATTTTATTTTTCTTTCAAAGGGAGGACAGTGTAATTACACAGACAGAAAAGCAGCCAAAACAGTAAAGCAGCAAAACTTACAACTTGAAAGTGAAATATCATGCAAGAGTTGCCTATATTAATAACCTGTTGGAAGTGTTTTGGCACACATAAGAAGGTTTCCAGAAGGACACCCAAAACATTCCCAATTTCCTTGTGAACCACTAAACAGAAGCTAGATATTAATTTTGAAATGTGATAATACTCAGTTTTCCTCTGTAATTTAGCCTGAGAAATAAATAGACTGTCTTAGTCAGTGCCCAGAATTTTCAGACAATGCTGCAGAGGATATTGTTTTGTACTAGGTTCAGATTAAAACTGGTGCAGGGAGGTGGACCATCTATATTTGTCAGTTGATTAATTAGAACTTGGTTCTGAGTCAGTTAATGACATGACTGTCACAAGGGCAATTGGAGTGTAGGTTTATGGGACAGGCAGTAATTAGTGGCTCCAGATGTTTTACACGAAGTGTAGTTGAAATACATGGAAAAATGAAAGTAGAAGTAATTACAGTACCTAAGAGATGCTTTTACCATATCCAGTCCATATTTAAAACACTAATTTAAAGTGGGCACAGGAGTTTGACGGAAACCAATGTAATTATGGAATCACAGAGTTGAATGTAAGCTTTGGTCTCTTGGTCCATTAATGCTAGGATGCTGGTGGTAAATTGTCCTATGAGAGACACATAATAGAACAGGAAAAGGAAGCAATTTAGGTGCTGAAATTGGTATCAAAATTGAAGCCCCTAAGAGCAACTCTTCATCAGTTGTTTCATACTGAAGAATCTTTTGGAGAGGCAAATCATAGGACTGGTGGGAATTGAGAGATTACTTGTTTCCAAATGTCTGTTCTCAATCTATTGTTAATTTCAGCAGTCCTTTTTCATCTTTTTCTCCACCCACTCTTGCCTACTAGTCTAGTTCTGTATATAGAGAAATTTTTAATCAAAAGTTAAGAAAATAAGGCATTGTCATTATTTCACTTGATTTCAAATTCAAAAACCACATCTCCAAGGCGTTTGTTGAAAACAATCAGCAGCAATTGTTTAACAACATAGGTGATTAAAATACCAGTCGGGGCATACAGGAGTAGTGGACAAAAATGTACAAGGAAGATTGTCAGTGGCATGTCCATAGAGGTCTTTGAAAGGCTCTGACATATTCTTGGGGATTTAGAAGCCACATGTATAGTCACCATTGTGCAAAAGGAGTGCTTCAGTCACTCCTTTGGAGGAAGTTGTGGCCCTGCCAAGCAGCAAATAAAGACAAAGCAGAATTATAAGCTGTTGAAGCACTGTTAATACCTGTGTGGGGTATGCTATGTCCCCCCAAGTCCTCACATACTTTTGATGGGGCTGAGTTATTGGTTTGTTATTGGTTTGTTGTCTGGCAGTGTGAATGTTGTGCCCACCCAGGGGTGGAGCCGACATACAGTGTAAGGGAAGGCGGATCTTCCGCTTCCTCCTCTGTCTCTCGCTCGCCAGCGCGGCTTGTAGCTTGCAGCCGCCATGAACAGCAGGCCCGCCATGCCACGCTATCTTGGAGCCAACTGAAGTATGGACTGAAACTCCCGAGGAACTGTAAGAATAAACCTTTCCTTCCCTAACTTTGGGCATCAGGTATTTTGTCTCAGCAACGAGTGAAAAGTAATCAAGACAATACCCTAACACACACAAACTGCTCAGCGAAGGGTCGAAGACTTACTTGTTCAAGAGATTTAGGCAAATGTCTGACTAATGATCATCTGCCTATTTAGCTAATCAAACAGAATCTTCAGTGGTTGCTAATTACAGGGTATACAGACTTTACACAATTAGAACCAGAAACATCACTAAACAAAAACAGGACAAACAGCAAGTGAAATCAATATAAGTAAGTTCTAGGGAAGGAATCTTATGGTCTAAAGTAGTGGTGGCGAACCTATGGCGTATATGTTGTAACAGGCTGTTTGTATCATTGAAAGCTCTAAAAGATTCACTATCACTGGTCTAAAGTGTCTGGTATTGAAAAGGAAAGTCACAGTTCACACAGACAGAAAGGTTATCAATAGTAAATCTGTCTCTGAGGGGACCCACAAGAAGAAACTTGCTAGATAAAAACTTTAAGCAGTTTTCGATGTGTTGAAAGAACAAAGAGAATTCTGTCTGAAGAATTTTAATGAATGTATGGTAGTGATGCTTCACCAAGTAGAGAACATCAGTAAAAAGTCACAGATAACTTTTTAAAAAATAGATATGCTGGAGTTATATAGCACCAAAAGGAAGCAAAAAAGTCACTAGAGGGGCTCAAGAGCAGATCTTATAGAAAAACCAGTTTGAAGATAGATCAGTTAAGATTAGCCAGACTGAGCAATAGAAAGAAAAATGTATGGTGATAAAAATGTCTGGAAATATCAGAGACCTGTGGGAAGCCATTATGTGTGGTATACTAACTCCGAAAATACACTTGCAAATTCCAGGAGCAGAGGAGCGAAACAAAAAAATTAGAAAAATATTTGAAGCAATTATAGTTATAAAACTTCCAAATATGATGAAAAATATCAATTCATACACCTAAAAAGTCAAATTAACTCTAAGCATGATGAAGTCGAGTAGACTTACAGCTATTCAAACTATCAAAAACAAAGAATGAATCTTGTAAATAGCAAATGAAAAATCACTCATCAGTCAAAAGGGATACTTAATTAAGTTAGCATCAATCTTTTCTTAAGAAACCAAGATGACAAAAGGACAGATGGATAGAATTTCAAAATGCTGACAGGAAATGTTAGTCATCGAGAATTCTGTACCGAGCAAAAACCATGTTTTAAAATGAAGAAGTTGAAATAATCCTATAGAAACAAAAACTGAGTGTTTTTAACTAGTAAATCTTTCCTACAGTGTTTTTCTAATGGGAGTCTTTTCAGCTGGAATAAAAATATACTAGGCAGTTTCTCTAATATAAGAGAACAAAGTATAAATAATTAAAATAGCAAAGTAAAAGAAAGATGGTAGAAAACAGTGATAGTCTCTGGGGAGATAAGAAGGGAATCTGGAGAAGGAAGAGGGGAGGACAGTGAAGGGGGTGGGAAAGTAAAAGTGATCAGGATACAATATGAATTCCCCAAGATGGATGTAATTATTATATATCACAAACATGTGTTCATTAAAATAACAGAAATAGAAAATACACAAACAGAACTCAAATCCACCTGATGAAATAAAGCGCATCCATTGAGATAACTATATAGGTGTCTTATGCCATTCAGGATTCTTTAATAAAAGTGTCATAATATTATAAAATTTATCATTATTGCGAGTAGGTTATCTAATATTTACAATCAATTAGTTATGTATCTTTTCAGTTTGCACAAACTGAATATTTTAGGAATACAATTTTTCAAAATTCTTGTTGTATCTGTGCCACAAAATTTATGCTTTATTTTTTGTATCCCCATCTGCATTATTCTTTAAGTATGTGATATGCATGTAATATAGTTCAGGTATTCTCATTATCAGGCACTAATATTTGAACTTAATAACATTTTCTCACGATGTCCTACTCAGATCAGGTTAAGTACCTTGATTTCTACCCGAAATCCAGCTTGGTGACTACTTGTATATTCCTCACACAACAGTGATAAAGTCATTCATGCTGAATGCACTGAATATTCTCAGCCGACAATGGTGAAATGACATTTCTAGGGCCATGACTCAGTTCTTTCTTCTTGCTGTAAATACCGATGATTTCGAGATTGTTCTTTTACAAGCAACAAGGAATGCAACACAACCTTGGCAGCTTCAGGATGGGAAATAGTCATGTTCACTGCATATCTTTTCCCTTGATATCTCCTTCTTCTCTAAACTCCCAGGGAAAATTTTCTAGCAAACACATTTCCCTTTTTGACTCGCATTAAAAATAAAAAATGTGTTTCATTCTTTTTTCCTTTCTATCCCCCAAATGGAAAAGATCTTTTGAGTAGTGTTTATGTTAAGCTTGAAATTTTGAGTTGGAAAACATTTTTTCCAACCAAATTGAACCAAAGTTTTGAACAATTTTTAAACTAAGAGTTGAAAATTCACCCATCTCCAAGATGGGCGATGTAGCGCTAATAGCCTTTGGTGAAAAATTGACTGAGCAAAATGAGAACCATCTGTAAAGATTTCTTACTATTTCTACAACCAACCTTCTTTCTGTGCCCTGATTTCCTAGGAAACAGAATCTGAGATGAACGCTCATGTGCCATTATTGTATAAATTTTGAAATCCCAAGGAAATATGAGGGAAAGAAAGAAAAGAGGGAGACAACATGGAAGTAACATTACACATTGAATTTCAAAGCCTACCACTGCCTGTTACCAAGCAAACTACCCAGAGTTTTGACAGTCTTTCAGGAGCTGGCTAAAACACTAGCTAGATCTCAATCTGCTGGTTCCCATCTCCTCAGGCTCAAAGATTCACCCAGAGGGACACTAAATTCCCCACACTGCGGGCGGTGAGGGCTTGTGTTCTGGGCAGACTCCAGCCTCAACACTAACAAGGCAGAATTGGGGCAAAAGGGGAGACTGACAGCACAGGCTGTGGAAGAAACTCTACCCAAATGTCCATCTTGAGCTGTGAGAGCTTATGCAGAGCTGGCCACAGGGCGGGGCCTCAGAGACAAGTGGGGCTGAGGGGAGATGGAGTGGGGCGTAAGAGTGTTACATCCTTCAGAAAAGAGTCTCACAGTAGAAACCAGCCAAGATATTCATTGTCAAGTGACAGGAAGTCTTTTGAACCAATACATTATTGTTCTGTTCCTGGAGAAAAGACTGTATACAAAAGCTTGATTATAACCACCTCAAAAGCCCAGAAAGCCAGAATTAGTTTCTTTGCCAAGTAAGTAAGAATATAGAGTTTCTGTTGGAGGAATACAATTTGGGGCTTTCATTGTAAGTCTTTTGTTTTATTTTTAATTGACAAGTAATAATCGTATGCATTTATGGGGTTAGATTAAGAAATGGTCAAAACAGGCTAATTAAAATATCACATCCAGTAATGATCATGTCTTTGGGGTGTAGAATATTTAAAGTCCACTCTTTTGCAATTTTAAAATACATATTACATTATTAACTATAGTTACCATGCTGTGTAATAGATCACCGGAATGTATTCTTCCCTATAGAAACTCTGTATTCTTTGAGTAATGGTTCTCCTTTCCTCATCCACCCATAACCCCAACCCACAGCCTCAGTAACCACCATCCCACTGTCTACTTCTAAGAGTTTGACTTGCTTTGATGCCATATGGAAGTGAGATCATTTGTCTCTCTGTGCCTGGCTGATTTCACTTAATATGATATCCTAGAATGACAGAATTTCCTTCTTGTTAAAGGCTGAATAGTGATCCATTGTGTAAATACACAACATTTTTAATCCATTTATCCATCGATGGACGCTGTGGTTGTTTCCATAATCTTAGCTATTGTGAATATTGTTTCAATGAACATGGAAATGCAGACATGTCTTCAACATAGTGATTTCAATTTATCTTGATAATTACCCAGAAGTGGAATTACTGGACCCTTACAAATGTTTACATGTATATTATTATTATAATTCTGGTTTAATTAGTCCACTATCTCAATCAGCTAAGGCTGCCACTACTCGATCAGCATAACATAGACGGGTTGGCTTAAACAACAGAAACTTATTTTCTCCTAGTTCTGGTGGCTTGAACATCCAAGATCAAGGTTCTAATTGATTTGGTTGTTGGTAAGGGATCTTACCCTGACATATAGTCAGCTGTCTTCTTATTGTGTCTCCACATGAATGGTGTCTTCCCCCCACCCATCTCTCCTTCTGCTGCTCCTCCTCTTCATTCTTCTTTCACAGATCAGGATTCATCCTTTTGGCTTCATTTAACTTTAATTACTCTCTAAAAATCCTATCATCAAATACAGACACTTTGGAGATTAGAGTTTCAACAGATGCATTTTATAAAGACAAAATTTAATTCTTACCATTCATATATCACAAAGAAGAAATCTTTTGAAAGTTAATATAATGTAGAATTTGAGTTATCCAAAACCTTTGTAGTTTTGTGAATGCAACAATTAAAATACTCCTGCATGTCAAAAATTTTGTTTTCTCTGTGCGGCAAAAATTTCTTGACTTAAGAATAAGACCTATGAAAAATCAGAAAATATTACCAGAATGCTGAAAACATTGTTTCCTTGTCAAGTTTTCAGAAAGGAAAAATTTAAAACATTAATATTTTCCTTAAATATTTATGCTTAGGAACAAAAAAAAAATCTCTATGTATTTACTGGAGACTAACCATAGTGTCATAACTTTAACTGGAACTCCTGTGATTAAATTATTTTATTAGAAGTTTCCGTGACTGATTTCCATATAATCATTCATTTAGTCAACTTTGTAATTTAGTAGACTGAATACACTCATTGTATCTATATCAAGCAGTATAGCAGATTAAAGTGCCTAAGACCTTCCAGATACAAAGTGCTTTAGATATACCATTAAAATGAATAGGTGACCTAAAGAAATGAAGGAAATCATTGGAGCTGGGAAACAAGCAAGGGACGAGACTGAGGAGAAATGTCCCACTGAAACCTCCTCACAGCTTAATGACAGCTATGCTCCCAGAACCCCATGGAGTGTTACCAGCACAGGGCATGAAACCAGGTGAGGACCAACTTACACACAGCCAAGACCCAGAAAGTGTGCATTTGTACTTACAAAATTAAAAAAAAATTTTTTTTAAATTAACCAGGAGTAACAAAGAACACAAATGTACAGGAGAGAATAGGCGTTGTTTTCTCTTAGTGTCTATCCCCTTGAAATTTTGTAAATACAAGTAAATCATGTTTAAGAGTTCGAAGCCATGTATCACACTAATTCCAGACTTCACAAAGTGGCAAAGAATATTTTGTTAATGGTGAATCTAGATCTCTCAAGTGTCTGAAAAGACAGATTCTTCAGTCAAGTCTTCCAGATCTCATTAATATAAGGTCAACCTCAGACTCCCATAAGCAAGGAAATAAACCTCCAAGTCCAACATTAATTCCTTAAGTCAGTGTCCAGAATCTATCTGTGCTTAACTCTCGTTTCCAATCTAACACTCTAGTAACTTTAATCCCAAAACCAATTTGGTCTTTGATCTCTTCTAGAAAAAGAAAAGCTATTTCCTGCAGGAAAAAATCCAAACTCCTTAATATATTGCTTAAACAAAGCAAAAGTGGCTGCGATGGCAGATAGGGAGAGAGGCAAGGGTGTCCTTATACCACAGAACTAATTGTCTGCAAATGTTTAGGAGCTCAAGACTCCATACCTTTCTTTTTACTGGTTCTTCATTTAGAAAACTGTTCTCCACCTGGTAACATCAACTCCTTTTCAAATGTTAACTCCTCAGTGAATCTCTCTATGTTATTCAGCCTTGCATAATGTAACAACATGCCTGAGATAATCAGCTTATAATGAAGAAAGTCTTACTTTGGTTAATGATTTCAGAGGTCACTAGGTCTTGTCGCTTTTGAGCCTGTGATGAGGCAGTGATCATGGCAGGGACCAGGAGTGGAGGAAGCCAATTACTTATGCCATAAGCCACTTACTTAAGGCAGGACAGACAGTAATGAAAGAAGATCCAGGGCCCCCAGGCACTTAAGCATGTTCCTTCAGTGGCCTAATTTCCTTCCTAAGCCCTAGGTCTTCAAGGTTCCACCACCTCCCAACACCATCACAGACTGGTACATCTGGCCCTTTAGTTGACATTTAAAATCCAAAATATAACACTCTTTCTAGTGTTGTTGGCCCATGTCAATGCCTTTTACCTTGTGATCTCTTATTCATATTTCTGCTGCCTCTGTCTGTAGACCATAAATTCACTTTTGTAAGGGCCATGCTAAGTACAACATAACCGAGGAGCACAGATGTCTGTTGAATGAATGAATGAATGAATGAACTAACAAATGAGAAAAAGGCCAGTAAGGCAAGTTATTTAAGTGAGAGAAATAATATGAGAACACTAATTTTTTTTCTTTTTTCTGCTGGAGGTGTTATCAGGGATTGAACTCACAACCTTGCGCCTGCCAGGCAGGCGCTTAAGCCACTGAGATAAATCCCCAGCCCTATTTTTAAAGACAGGGTCTCACTATGTAGTTCAGGCTGGCCTTGCACTCACTTTGTAGACCAGGCTGGTCTCAAACGCACAATGACCCTTCTGTCTCAGCCTCCCGAGTGCTGGAATTAAAGGCGTGTGCCACCACGCCTGGCTACTGTTTAACAATCTTAAGTGGTAGTTTTCAAAGTTAAAATTTATCTCCCTGATTATGTTAGCCTTAGAACAGTTTTCTGTGACTTTTGTCATACCTGAATTTAAAGAGGGTTTTTTGGTCCTGCAAAGACTACAGCTATACATCTGCAAAGCTAATTATTCTCTGGTCTCATGGTTTGATTCATGTGTATTGTGACATTCCATAAGGAAAGCAAAAAGGTAAACACTTAGTTGTAACAGTGCTCATTATATAAAATAACCAGGCCAATCCAGAAGACTTCAAGAAACACTAGATGAGACAGTGAATTTTTTCCTTAGGAACACGAATTATTTTACTGTAAAAAAGTAGTGTACAGGTTTGTTTTCCTAGTGAAGGTATAATTAATTCCTGTCACGTTATAAAACAGTATGTGGATTACCCAAGAATGTTTTGAATTTTAAAAGAAATTCAGGAAAAAATTATGCAAATTCAAGAATAAATATTGCATATGAATTTTATATATTTCCTTAGAATAATATAGAAAAAAAGTCACCCATCCTGTTTTGTTGTAAAATTTTGTTTTTGAATTAAAATACAATAAAAGTTTTTTCTTTTCATGTATTATTCTGAAGTTATAAGATTTGAGAGGTCTTTGTGAGTAGCCAGAAAGTCCTGTCATTACCAAATTCCAAAAGAATAATGAAATGCCTAAAATGATAATGTGCTAAGCTGTGTAAGTCTTTAATTGGAAAAATTTATTTATTAATATTCAATGTTAAGCAGTGATTAATGGATACAATTTGTGTGATTTTTTTCAGTAGGATAGATAGCAGCATGTCTAATTTTGATGTAGATTTAATGACAATTTTACTGTGTTACTCTAAAATGTTCCATCTGATTATTTTCAGAATAATAATAATTTTATTCTCTGAAATTGTTGTGCTAGCTTGCTAGGAGACTTTTATGTTCAGTAATTACATGCTGTATCTGTTCAGCTAGGTTTTGGTTTTTAATGAAATACAAATAAAGTGTTTTTGTCTCCATTCTAGGAAATACCTACTCTCATTGACCTCTTTCCTTTCTATGACTAATCAAAGAAAGAAGAGACATTTTTCTATCTTTTTAAAGGAAGATGTATTCTGACAATATTTTTTCCCTCCAGGAACTCTTTTAATAGCCAGGTAACAAGCACACTCAGAGTGAGTAGTATATTGGATGTGAATGTGAAGAATGATTTTCAGGACAGCTTTTTACTTGTTTAACAAGCAGGCAACTCAGCTCATTAATGAAGAGATTTTGTCTAACCATGTTCCTGAAATATTGTTATCACATTTAGTAAATTGCTATTGTCTGTTTAATATAAAAACCCCATTCTTTGTCACAGCTTTATCTGTCACCCAATTACTTCCTTGCCCCTTGAATCTAGACTTTTAATGCCAAGTATCTTCTAGATGAACTCCAAATTCAACTCTATAATCTGAGATTATATTTTAATCTCTCATAGTCAAATAAATCCCCTTTTAACATTGTCTGTGTATTGGTCAACTTTTTGTTGCTGTGGCCAAAATACCTGAGTAAGTCAAATTAAAGGAGAGGTTTATTTTGGCTTATGGCTTTGGAGATTTCAGTCCATGGTAAGTTAGCTCCAAAGTACAAACATCATGGCAAGGAGCCATGGCAGAGAAAAGCTGCTTACCTCATGGTATCTGGGAAGCAGAGAACAGGGAAAGATTCAGAGAGGAAAGGGCTAAAGACCAGATACAGTCACTGAGATCATATCCCTGTTACCCATCCAAGAAGACCTAGAAGCATGCTTTATTAATCTGCTGGGCATCTCTCAAGTCAAATCAAATTGATACAGACCATTTTTCATTAATACAACAAGCAACTTACCCAGGCTCAACAAACTTAGAGAAGCCTGGACCTATCTTCCTCTTCAGTTCTTGTTTCTACAGAAACTTAAAATAAAAGTTCCCTTTAAATTCTTTTGCAAGCCTTGCATCATACTAGACTGACCCAAAAAGTAGAGGCAGAGACCAAGATTTGTGATAAAGCAGTAGTTTATTTGAGAATATAGCCTTTGAGAACAAGCAGATCAGGCACTTATTTCGACCACAGAAATAGGAAAAGATGAAGCAAAAATGTAGATGAGCTACTTCATAAGATCCTTCCATCGCATAGGTTCTGAGGAACCTTATGAAACATGCTTCTAAAGTACTAGCTTGGAATAAATAGGTTAAGCACTTGTACACTGGTTCACTTTGCTTAAGCTTGGATTTTAAATACCACTCCTCGTTGTATTGAATGAAGGCCCAGGGAGTCCCATGAGTGTCACCCAGTAAGGTACTAGAGAATTCCCACACCAGGAAATAAAAGTTTCGAAAGTGTAGGCTTAACAGCTACAACAAGGCAGAGGTGGTGAAAGAACTGAATAAAAACTAGTCAACCATAGTGACTGCAGTTGAAAGAAGGACTGAGAGCACATCAAGTGTCCTGCTCTAGTTGCTATAACAAAATACTATGGATTAGGTAATTTAAACAACAAAAATTTATTTCTCACCATCATGGAGGCTGGGAAGTCCAAGATCAAGTGACTGGCCAATTTAGTTTCTAATAAAGGTCTTTCCGATTTTCTGTTTTCTATCTTATAGCAGAATGATGGCAGAGAAAGAAAGTATAGTCTTTAGTTTCTCCCATCATGCAGATTCTACTCTCATAACCTTATCAAACCTTAATTACCTCTTAAAAGTACCAACTTTTTAAAGGTACCAACTTTTATTGTACTGTATTTGGGGTTAAGGTTCAGCATATGAAATTTGAGTTCTTAGCATTCAGTTCATAGCAGAAGCTAATCCTTGCACTAATTGGACCCAGCATGTTCTCATTTAATGCAACTTGTAACAGAGTCCTCCTCAAACTAGTGATCAGTCATAATCTCCAGAAAGGCTTAATACCAGATGTTACTGGAAAGAACTCCAGTCTTTATCACTGAGACCAATCCAAAACTCATAACTTACAGTCATAATCTCCTTTCTTGATTATTCTATTCATTTCTCTCACCCTTGCCAATACTTTGGCTGGCCTATGTTTCTTGTCTTCCAGAGTGACCTGGATTGTTATCGGTGAGAGATCTGAGCTTTCACATGGTTTATATTTGCTATAATTCACTTTTCCCACATTTTCCTTGGACCAAGAAACACAAATATCCACTCTCCATGAATACTATGGTTCCACACTTCCCATTCCTGTGATCTGTCGTCAGTCCTAGCACTCCATAGAAACTAGTTACTTATCTTCATCAGTGGACATTACCCCTTACCTTGGCTGCCTCAATGGCATGTGTAGCCCAAAGCCAAATATTAGCCATAATAATAAATTAAAGTGAACTGTAGTAAGGGTTGCACTCTGCCTTGTGGTGAAAACAACCCCTTTCCAGACATCAGCACCACTAATCCTGCAGAACCTCTGAGGGGGAAAGGGAAGCACAAATTCTACAAAGGGGTTACTAGGAATGGTAGAGAGAGAGCAGTCCCACGTTCATGCCTTGGTTCTGGGAACCATGTTTAGCTGTAAGAAACAGCACTATAAATCAGTCTTTGATCCATTGCATCCTAGAAGACGATCACCAACCCAGTGAAAGTTATACCTAGAATTGTGTCTTTTCTAGGCCTATAACTAATCAATCATTCCACTATCATTTATATATATGATATATATATATTTGTATTTCATTCAAAGTAGTTGTATGTTTATGTGCCCATTTTCCAGCCTTCTGCATCGTAAGTTAGTCCCTTAGATCAAGACAAATGTGAGAAACTATCCTATAAACCTTAGGGTTATGATGATGTTTAAAGGTGATGTTTATCTTAGTTATATTTTCATTGCTAAGACACAATACCCAGCCTCCGCAAGAAGGAAAGGTTTACCTTGGCTCACAATTTGTAGAGGTTTCATTCTGTAGTCAGCTGGCTCCCAGGCAGAGTGGTGTGGTAGAGGGGCATGCAGAGGAGAAACAACTCATGACTTGATGACAGAAAACAGAGGAAAATGTCAAGGGAAGAAGGATGGACATAGACCCTTCCAGGCAACACCACTTGTGAACCACCTCCTCTGACCAGGCTTCCCCTCCTGACATACATTTAACTACAAACTCATTGGTGAAGTAATTTGCTGATGAGTATCGTGCCCCCATGATCCAGGCAACTTCCACAATTCTCACCTATGAGGGCATGAGGCTCTGGGGGGGACTATCTAGATATAAAGTAGAGCAACGTTAGAGGAACAGATGACTTGACTAACACATACCCAGAGAAGGTGTGACACGTTTCAGGAGAAGGTTTCGTGCTGCTGGCACTGGAGTTGCAAAGGAAGGGGCTTATAGACATCCCCAGGACAAATCCTACATTCCTGGTTTTCTTATGCGTCTTCTGAAATACATGCTTATTCGTGGGTATTAAGAGGAGCCCACTTGCATAGATCCAATTGCATGTAGCTTTCCATGATTTTATTGTTTCTTATCCGCTAATTGTCTTTCTTCTGAGTCTTGGCAGCTAGCTATTATTCACTTTACTCAGGAGCCCAAAACTCAGATCATTTTCTTTCCATTCAAAGTAAACTCCCAAATATTATCTTTGAAGATCTAGTCCCTTCACCATGTCCTTCAGAGCCTTCTCTAAGTGATCCTGAAATGTAAGGTTTATCCAGTAAACCTAACATAAATCAGCCATGCCAACTTATCTGTGAATCAGGAACCATGTTTTGCCTCTTTTGTCATTTATTCATTGGAAAACCATGAGGCTGTACCTGGCACGGGGAAGGGTAATCCAGAGGTAGCTAGTAAATTGGCCACCTGTTTATTTATCATGCCTTCTGGAGTTTCTTAGGCCCAATACTGAGTTGTATATGAATTGGATCCATGAAATACATGCAATTAGATCTATGTATCTCTCTTTCTGTTCAACTGCATGATTCAGTGGGTTTGATAATATCCAACTCCAGTTCCACAGTCAATTGATGTTCCACAATTGGCCATTTATTTTCTACTAGGATCTAGTATCATGGCATGAATTATCTCTCCAGTGTAACATAATTTATTTCTCTGAGAGCTGAGAAATTTCTCTGAGGGCAGAAGAATTCTTCCTGTATGAATTCCATAGTAATTCAATGTACATGTATGTACTTGGGTCTGTACTACTACAGAATTCTTCTTGTTTGAAACCATACAGAAAGAATGACCTGCTCTAGTACCCCAGGATTTTTTTGCTGAAATTCTTGAAGCTTTCCTCTCTGACATAGACATCTTACTAGGATATATAGAATATTGTTTGCTTACTGAAAATTGATCACTTCCTGATAATTATCATTTATGACACCAAAATAATGAACCAACATGATGTGTTGCAGAATATGAAAATGACCAGACCAAGGTCCTGCAGGCTATATAATGACAGCAAACTGAAGATTTAATGTATCCGAAGCAATACAATCAGTGTGTGTTGTTGACTTCTGCATGTAAGAGAGAACTGTCTTTGTTTTTCTTACTGAAGAGGATTTCAGAACACATTTGCAAATCAATAGTAACAGCATGCCAAGTGCTAGAGGGTGAGTTAATGTTGGTGGAAAGTTATCACCTTCCGCTGTAGTCATTTGGATTATCATTTGCCTAATTTCTAATATTTCACTGTAATATGCCCTGTTATATTTATTTTTTCCATTGGCATGATGAATTAATTAAATGATGTTAAGTGTCTATTTATAGCTTACACAACCCTTAGTTAGCAACACTTGTTTTAATCTTTGAACTTTCTTTTGGCATAAACCTCCTTTTTATTACTATCTGCTGGAAGAAAACAAAGGATGTAGTTTAAAAGGGTTTTACTTGCCCTTTCCTACAATATTACTGCTATGTCCTAATTAATTAATCCAAAGATTCTTCCATATACAGAGTACATACATTTACCCAAACTGTACATTCAGGAGACTAAAAAAATAGCTCTAGGGTTTATCTACCTATGATATTCTCTTGAGATAGAGATATCTGTATCTCTCAGAAAGAAGAAAAGGAAAAATACATAAAAGAGACATAGGAAAGAAATCAGAAAAAAAGTAAGAGCAATCTGCACCAAATCTAGGGAAGAAAACATTTTAAGAAGAAAAAAGTGGTCAATCAAAGTGAAACATTGCCAAGTATCCCAAGGGCATAAAGAATGAAAGGGAGTAATAGATACGGAAGAAAGGGTAACATTATTTCTCTATGCTACAGCAACTGAAGCAAAGGAGCAAGGCCAGATATCAGATCAAAGGAGACTGACAGATGTATGGAAACTAAGGAAATTTAGGCAATGGGATTTAATTACAGTGATATGTCATTTAATTTTGGGAAAACAGTTTGAGAAAGATGTTGTTAGGCTATAGTATACTTACTAATAACAGTGTGATGGTGAAGTTAGATTGTCATCTTGGTCGAATAGGTAGCCACCCAGGAGATTAGTGAAGCACACTCTGGGTGTGTCTGGGTAGGTCACAAGGGCATGATCTTGAGGTCTAGATCCGGTCCCTGACTCTTTCCTCTGGCTCTGTTTCCCTCCTCTACTCCCCAGCTACAGTGAAATAAACAGCTTTTCACCACTACACCATTCTTCCTTGGAGCCAGTCAAGCATTCATCAGAATGGATTCAGTGAATCCTCTAAAACTGTGAGCCACATGAATTTCTATTCCTTTAAATTTCAGGAGTTAAATATTTTGTATGGCAACAGAGAAGATGACAGATATAAAGAGTTGATGCTAAAAGAGGGATGTTTCCATGGAGGACTGGTATGTGGACAAGCAAACTCAGGGAAAAAGACTTGCTCTAATTGGGGGTTGACATTGCCCCATGGTCTTACATCCCTGAGGAATGAAAGGGTGGACTGTAAACATAAATCATGATATGTCAGTTTAACTGGATTAAGAAGCACCTAGAGGTCTAGTAAAGGATGCGTCTGGGTATGCCTGGCTGGACCATGGGGACATGACCTTAGATACTGTGTTTGGTCTTCAGTTCTTTCCTTTCTGGCACTCTTGCTCTGCTCTGAACCTGGGTGTAATGAAGTAAGCATCTTTGTTCCATCACAACCTTCCACAGTGATGTCCTGGATGACCATGAACTGAATCTCCTGAAACCATGAACTGGAATAAACTCTCCTCTTTTAAATTGCGGATGTTGAATATTATGTCCCAGTGATGGGAAACCTGACTAACATAAATGGTGATGATATCACTAAGCAGTGTGATCTTAGGAACCTATATTTGGGTGAAAAGTCATTTTTTGGTACATAATGTTACTTCAGTAAGTAGAAATCGCTCTTTGAAAAAACAGAATGATGAGAAAATGGCTTAAGGAGAAGAAAGAGCCGGGAGTTTGGCTCAGTGCCTTAAGCCCCTGTCCTGGCAGGCACGAGGTTGTGAGTTCAATCCCCGGTGCCGCAAAAAAAAAAAAAAAAAAAAAAAGGAGAAGAAAGAAATAGAATAAGGTTATTCTGGTTGTAGTTGCTGCTGTTGCTTAGGATTGGAACAATATAAATGTTAGTTAGATGACAGAGAGAAATCAAAGATATAAAAGGTTCAAAGATATTTCCCCCCTCTGAACTCCCAAAGGTCTACATTCCTCCACTTTCAATGTAAGTAATAAAAAACTCTTTCCATCAAAAAAAAAAAATCTTTCCATCATCTGGTCTTGGAATAGAATCTTTAGGCTCTTATGTTGGTTAATTTTTGACCAACATTTTCATTTTATTTTCTGATTGCTGATAGTTTAGTGCAATAAGATTTGCAAAACTATTGAATTCTGGACTACAATATTGAAATAAGAAATATTTCCACAATTGCCTTGCCTAAATTGAAGTTGTCTGTACTTGAATTACTACAGGTTTTGTTGAAACAACAATTATTTCATTTTATTGTCTCTAAGTATATGACAGCACTGAAGAATTAAAGATCATAAACAATTCAATGATGAAAGTTCTTGTATTGTAATACAGGCTATTTTGAGGTCCCTGAAAAGGTTGATAAAGCAATAAACCCTAGAACTCCAAGCACAATGTATGGTTATTTAAAATAATCAGGCATTTGGGATTACTTAAGGCTATAAACAGAAGCAAGCATCTAATTCCTCATGAGTGCCTTTGCCATCAAGAATACAGGTCACCTCTGTGTGTGGATGTGGCACATTTTTAGAAGGTCATATATCCTATAGTGATTCATTTTCTTTATTTCTTTTAGGTATATGTTGCCTGTTTGGTTATTTTTTATAAAGAAATATACCTGCATATATGTGATATGCTACATACAAATACATGGGTGAATTTGTACAGAAACACAAGACTTAAAAGTACACGACTATGTATTTGTGTATTTGTGTGTGAAAATTAGGTTTACTAGTAGGTGTGACACTCAAATGAACCATACTTCTATCTTCAAATGTAATAAAAACTTTCTTAAAATGTGGGAAAATAATTCAAGTAGGTATGTATGATTGACTGTAAAGAAAAACAATTACTTATTAAAAATTTTAAGTGAAATTATTGGAATGTGGTTTGAATTAGCATTTTTTTATACTGAATAATGATGAAATATTTGGATCCATTATATTATTAACATGATGTAATAAAAATGTATAATAATATATAATAATAAAAACATCAAAAGGAAATTATTCATTAGCCAAAGAAAATCCCAAAACAGAAATTCATAGATCCACATCAGGCATCTACAGTCTGTCATTTTTTTCAAGGACCACAAAGGCATTCTTCAGCATTGTGTGATTTCATTGAGGAAGATTCTGGGTAACAGAAAACTAAAATGCAAATCAAGGAAGCATTTCATTAGACCATTTACTTCTCTTAACACAGTCTTTCCTTTGAACATTTACCATAAAATGGATTTAATCTTTCTTCCCATGGGAAGTCTAACAAAAGAAAATGGAATTGTGAAAAGATCACACATATTAATATAAGCAGAGTATTTTTTGAATACTGTTTCCCTAGGAAATGGCTAAGTTCTATAGCTTATGCAATTAAGTTAATTTCAGGGATCTTCGCCACTTTTTGGATATCCAGGAACTTGACTTTAGCTTTGGTTATTGGATATTTTTTCTTTGCTATAGTGTCACTAAAATTCTAAGAGTGTTCAATATTTGTCCTCAATAGAAAGGTACTATGATATACTGAAGTAATACAAAATTTTAGCCACTGAAACTCACAGACTACATATTTTTCTAATTAAATTTTCTTCCCCTAGCCACCAAGATTTAAACAACAAATAATATTTTTATTTCCAACAACTGTGTTTTATTTTTACAAAGGAAGAACAGAAGTAAGCTTTCATCAAACTACAGCTCTGTGCCTGTCTCTGTGAAATATACCTCACATGTGTCTCCTTCTACCGTGAAAATTTAACGTCATTATCCTCATTTTACAGACAGAACAGCCACGAATTTAGATTCAAAGTCAAACATTTCTGATTGAAAATCCTCTACATAGGACTGCCACAGACAATGAGCACTTACTTCAGTGATCTTATTTTGAATTCACTCAATTATCCAGTTTCCTTGGAACAGCCAGATTTCAGCAAATTTGGATTTCCCAAGCTCATTTTCTCTCTCATTAAAGGAGAATATGGAGATACACAAACCTCAGTTCCTGCCCTTGGGAAATCCAAATGGCCCACAGAAGGTGGGGTTTGTGGCTTTGGTCTTCATCCATTCATCCATCAACCAACTTTCACTGAGCACCTGTGTACCATCTATTATTTTATGGGCTAGGAATAAAACCAAAAGTTCCAGACCTTATGTAGCTTTATGTTCTATCAGGTTTTTATGTGATTCAAAGTGAGAAGAGTATGCAGAAAAATGTACAAATAATGCTTTGAATATGAATTCACATATATAACACAAAATATAGCTATTTAAGAAATTTAAACTTTCTAAGGTAGGTCTTGTTGTAGTTGGAGACATGGATTATTATGGCAATAGATTACCCCCTCCCATGTTTTCTTTTTTCTTAGTTACCCTGCAAACTTTAACAGTAAAAGGAATATACCCCAAGTAAGATATTCACAGATCAGGCAGCAAGGGGTAAGCAAGAGTGGACTGATGTTCCCAACATAATGTTTCTCCCGTCTTTAAGGTGAAGACAAATACATGAACGTAAAGAATTCCACAGTGGTCACAAGGGGCTGATTTGAGTGAATAATGAGCCCCTTTAAATACTAACATCCTTTGAGGCAAACAAATAGGCTATTTGTTGTGTTAGTGAAGTGTATTATTCATAGAACTATGGTATTGGTCTAATATTTAGAAAAAATCTTATAACCTTCACCCATTTTCTTTTTTCTTGTTGTTTGTTGTTTTAAAATTACAAATCTTTGGTACTCTGAAGTTAAGACTTGTTTGTACGTGCATTTTTACTTTCTCTTGTTACTTTTGGCCTTTGATTCTTTGGGTATATTGGACAAAACTCACACAGATGTGTTCCAGTTCCAGGGCTGCTATTTGCTACTTACATACTAGCTAGAATAAGATAGATGGATAGATAGATAGATAGGCAGATAGATTTCTTAGGTACTTCTTATTTATTTTAAGAACAAAAATACGTATGACAGAATGTTGTAAGATTCAAATGAAACTTAAATTGGCTAAATGCTTAAAAAAGCATTTAGTAAATTTAGTTAATCCTTGGTCTATTTCCATGCCACATGAATGTAATACTTTGCAGAAAAATTCTTTTTAAATTATGTGCCTGATTCAAAGTAGGAGTTCAGCAAATACTTGTGGATTGAATCCTCACATTTTATATTTCAAATATTTCCAGTATAATAGACACAATAGAAGTAACTCTATACAATTTAGTAGTTATTATGTTTTAAACATACTGTATCATTGTTCCACAATTGTTTTCACTCAGGATGGAAGCTTAGTCTTTTTAGTTTAGTATTTTTATTTGTTCTTCAGAGTTTTATCTTAACCCTAAAAGACTTCTCTGTTAGAGCTGTCCCCTATGGAATGAATTGGATGGTTTACTGGTAAGCCAAAAATTTCTGCAAATATTAATAAAGGTTAAATGAGCACCCATTAGCAGAGTGGTATGGAAGGTTTCCAAATTAGTTGGAAATTGACCAAGATGCCTTCCAAGATCTCTCTCCACAATCTTATAATCCTAAACAACACATCATGCTCCATGTAGAAGCAAGTAAGAAAAAAATGAAACTTTGATTTCCTATTGCATATTTTACAGGGATACTTGGAACACAACTCTCTGTGAAATTATAAGTAATAATATATAGCAGTAATGTCACCCTACCAGGCACTATTTCGAGTCTTTTTTTTTTTTTTTACACAAATTAACTTAATGCTCACACCAACCCTGTGAGTTTGGTACCAGTAATATCACTATTTTACACATATGGGAAGTGAAGTGTAAAATAATAAAGTAACTTGCCAAGGTCAAGAAGTATGTGAGAGAGCTGTGACCCATATCTAGAATGTCCATCCTTATAGCTTAGTGGCATAGTACCAGATCCCCACGTAGTACAGTTTCATTTCTCATGTCTCTCTAAAATAATAGCCTCTTGAAAGCAGGACCATTACCAGTTCTTAAACACCACTGTACCTCTAAAACCAGAAGCATACTAGATAACCAATTAATGATTCTTTAATGTATAAAGATTATATGGTTCTTACTTTTCTGGTCTTTCAAAAAATATTCATAGAAAAGTGGGCTGTGTAGCCTTAATATGAAGATTGTATACTCAACTAGAGAGAAAACATGGTTCATGACACTTGTTGATTGTACACTTATATCAAAAGACCTTTGAGATGATACAGCATATCAGGAGTAACAAAGAACAAAGGCAAAAACTATGGCAGAAACATGTCACGGATACAGGTTAATACAAATACACATGCTACCGTAGACAGTTCCTTCAAGTGGCTCACACATTTGTCCTGAACTCAGCAGCCACAGGGGAAAAGGAAAATCGATCGATTACTAGTTTTACCTGTCTATCAAATATTTAAAAAAATGTCTTGCGAAAAGAAAATATATCCTTAGCCAGAAAGACACTTCTTCCAAGAATCTTCAAAAGAGAGCCTAATTAGAAAATACAGTGGGTTTTTTTTTTTTTGCAATACTCTGTGCCCACAATCTTTCTGTCTCTCTCTCTGTGAGACCAAAGCATCATCCCAAGTGTCATTAGTAAGGAGGGATAGTTCAGAGAACAGGTTCCCCTCTGCAATAAAGTAGTATTTAATTTTAGCCAGAACATGGAGGCTAATTGCTAAGTCCGGAATCATTGTGTCTAACTTTGAGTTCAAGGGAGCAGTAAGTTGAAACAACCACCTGTATAAAACTCGCTATTTTGTTTTCATCAAAGCCACCTGAGGGCACATGCCACTCCCTCCCCTCCTGCTGTATTTACCTGGTTCATTTTCACTCTCAAAAGTCACTCTCTGACAAGGATATCACTTCTGCTTCCTGTGGTGGACCAGGCACTTCTCATCATTTCAGGAAGCATTCATGTTTTAATTAGCTCATGCAATTACATATTCACTTTTTCAACAGCATGCTTGTAGATGACCACAACCTTAGCAATGGATACTTTTCTACTGGGAAGGTACAGTCATGAACAAAATATACAAAAATCCCTACCCTCATGTAGCTTTCATTCTAGTGTGCAACACTAAGTATCTTCACTAACACACACAACACTTATGTTCACTGATGTATCCCCTGCATTGCAGATGACTACTATCAATGAGAAGAGCCCGGGTAATGTTAGAAACAACCCAATAGTTTTGGTGACTTAAAGCAATGCAAGTTTATCTTTAATCACTCTGTATGCCCAGCAGGTTGACTGATAACTGTTTCCATCTTCCAGTCACAGTTCTTCAGGATCAGGAGCTGGGGGAACAGCCACCCGCTCAAAAATTGACAGTCATTGTGACACAGAGAGAGTACTCTCCAGAGTTTCAACTGGGACTTAAATGGTTCTCCAGGGTTTTAACCAGGAGTTTAACACACTACTTAAGAAATGCATAAGACATTTCCACTTACAAGTCACTGGTCAAAATGAATCACATGCCAATATCTAACTATAAGCAACCACAAGGAAGAACTAGAATTATTTGGCATCTGTGCTACTGACTTTGACAGAGAGAACTGAATAAATATCTAAAGAAAAGATTGTTGAGTCAATGAAGCAGAGCTTGAGTCTAGTACCTTAGACTACAGAAGAATATCTGTGACATAGATAAAATCAATGACTCTTTCTCTGTGAAATACATATATTCATGATAATGTACACAGTGTGTATAGATCAGGCTAATGACAAACTAGGCTTGCATTGTTACAGCTTAAAAAATCTAATCATACCTTGATTAAACTCTATCAGAAATGCCAAATTTGCTATACACAGTATAAGAAGCAGAAGTTCTACAGAAAAATAATTGAAAATTCATTATACATTAAAAATAAATTTCTAAAATAAACTAAAATATTTTACTCATCAAATTTCATTAGACTGGTTTGCGTGGCTGTTCAAAGAATGACTCATTCTGCAGGGTTGATTGCAAAATATTATTTACTGCACATTCTGTTTTTCTTGCTGGCTATGATTTTGTATTTTGCCTGAACATTCAATTTTCTATATTTAATTAAAAATTAATTAAGATCCATTGGAGTGTAAATTGCATCTAATCATTTCATTGCATTGTAACTATAGGTCGTGCCTCTTAAACACAGAAATGGCCCAGCATTTTATTTCAGAATAAAGTGTTTGGATTTTTGGTACCCAAATAGGAGCATGAGATTGGTTTAAGTGAATTCTTCTTTAATTTGGGGTAGAAAGAAGCTTTTGGAACTTCACTTAGAAGGTTTAACCAAAGTAATAAGAAAGCCCAAAAAGAATTATTTCTTAAGGTAGAATATTTTTGTGTGTGAAATTTATTTGCCTTTGCTTGGTGGAATTTTCAACTATAAAACACTGGTGATAACGAGCCCCTGTGAAGGAAATCTACATCACTCTGCCCTGTATCAGTGTTCCCATCTGAGCTCCACAGATAGATTCTCAAGGGTCTGCGAATTCTCTATGTAAATTGTTAAATGTTATGTTTCCATTTGATAGCAATCCAAATATAAACAGACACACATGCATACACACACACACACATACACACACACACACACACACACATTCTGCATAATTAGGATGACAAATGTTGGCTTTTTTTTTTCTTATGTGTGTCATTTCATTGACAGTATTTAGTTATGCTACTGGCTTTATGGGGATACAATATGAATATAGTGAATTCAAGATAAATAACTCCTAAGTAATAAGGTAACTAAAGGATAGTTTCAAAATAAATAAAATAAGAAGATTGGTGCTAATTCAAGTATGTGTCTTTAAACCTAAGGTTCCTGTCATAGTCAGTACTAAATACGCTCATCGAATACAATGCAGAGTCTGCATTGATCTTCTACTATGTAGAATCAACATTAACAATTTAAATCTGCAGCTTGATTTAATTGGTTAATTTAAATCATATTCTATATCCACAAAAGGCATTTGACTTCTTACTCATTTGAAAGTCCAACTCTGATTTGACTTCACTAAGAATAAAATTCATACCTGTTACTATGGTCTCTAAGACCCTAAATGACCTGGCCTCTTCCCACCTAGCCTGCTTCCACCTGGCTCCACTGTCCTTTGACCATTGTGCTCAGTTCCACTGGCATTTCCAGCAGTGCTTTATGCATTTGATGTTTCCTGTCTGAACACTTTTCTGAGGCTCTTGACAAAGCCAGTTGTTTTTCCTCTCTGCAGTTATACTTTAATTGTCCTTCCCTACATAAAGCCTCACTGCTACCACCATCATTTTCTAACAGTCTCCTATTAATTTCCTTCCTGGTACCTTTTTTGCTTATTTTGATTACCTGATTATTTCTTGATTCCTCTCAAAAACAAACACAGATACATACACACATGTACACATGCACACACACACACACACACACACACACAAGAATGTAGGGTCCATGAGTACAGCAATCCATCATCTTGTTCTTCATTCTATTACCATTTCTTAAAAGCATGTCTCATACATACAATACATAGTATTGGACTAAGTAGCAAAATGTGTCCTTCACTAAAACTTCACTAGTTTCATCAGTGGAAAATAGCATGTTATTATTCTAGTTTGCCACCATGATTACTTATAGGATTGGGTACTTTTGTGTATTTATTGTCCAGATGTACTTCAGTTAATAAATTTCGTATCCTATATACTATTTTTCTGTTCAAGAATCTTTTTATTTATTTGTAAATGTTATTATTATAACCAGAGCATTAATCTTTTAACTAATTTACATATCATAAAAATGTCCCTACCCTGTTTGCTGTTGGCCTTTGAAAATTTTTTTTAATATTTAATCATTTCCTTTGATGACCTGAAAGCTGTTGATGTTTTTCTCATGGATGTTATTAATCATATTTCACAGATGAATGATCTAAGATTAAGAGAAAATTTACAAATAACTCATGTTTGCTTAGGTCTAACTCCCGAATCCATATTCTTTTCACTCCACGTGTCATCTGACTGCTGTACCTTCAGAGGCACTGTGTCTCCATGCTTGGCAGCAGCCAGTTGTCATGATCAGTTTGGTCTGATATACCAACACTACCACTGACCGGGGGCCTTAATGACAGACTTTTTATTACTCACAGTTCTAGAGACTCGTTAGAGTTCTCTTTTGCAGATGGATGCCTTCTTACTGTTGCAGAGAGAGAAAGAGAAAGAGACAGAGACAGAGACAGAGAGAAACACAGAAACTGAGAGACAGAGACAGACAGAGACAGAGAGACAGAGAGATCATCTCTCGTATCTCCTCTTCAAAGGGTACTGATCCCATTCTTAAAGGCTCCACTCTCGTAGCTTAATCATCTCCCAGAGACTCCCACCTCCAAATACTCTCCCATGGGAGTTAAGCTTTGACATATGAATTTTGAAGGTTACAAAATCTAATCCATGCCAGACTATATATTTGAATATGTATATGAGAGAAAATAACTCTCATTGCCTTATTGTCATACTCACATGAATATATCATGAATGTGATTTAATAAATCTCTTCTAAGAACCTAGGGACCCTGTATTTTAGGAATATTGTCCTGCTGTTTCTGATGGAAATTGCTGGTCTGCCCATATGAAGACTGTGTGAAATAACTGAAGTTTTGTTTCTGAATTTGGAACAAATATTTATAATTTCAGAGTGGGTACAATTTCAGTGTGGTATCTCGTAGTAATATAAACTCTGATAGTTCTGCAGTCTTTTGGTTAATACACATGGAAAAATATTATTTCCTAGTTATCTGTTAGATAGATAAAAAATCTTTTTTAATACAAAATCTAGTGGAGGAGAATTAAATTGATATTATTTCTTGATGCAAAAACACAAGCCATTACATAAGATCTTTACTCTTGTTTTATTGTACAAAATATTGGACTTGAAGAAAATGAGGGTTCTTTTTATTAACACACTAACTTTACATATTAGTTGTACTCAGTGTGATATTTTCATAGCATACAATTTGCATTGATCAAGTTCAACCACCTTTTTCCACCCTCCCCCACACCCTTCTCAAACTGTAGTAATCCCTTTTATTTTCAGGTCAATTTTTTTAGCTTTCACTTATGACAAAGAAAATACAGTACTTGTCTTTCTATGTCTGGATTATTTTACTTTATGTAGTGCCTTCTAGCTCCATTCATTTAGCTGCCAAGAACAGAATTTCAAAAACTGAAGGACTTCAACATGCCCAATCTTAATGTATTTGAAGTCAATTAATTATTACTACTCTAAATAATGGATCCCAAACCACAACCTTCTTTCATACTAGAAGTAAGTTAATAACAAACTACTCAATTTCATCAAGATTGATGGCAATATATATTGTCTTACCAATGAAACAGCCGAAGGAGCAAGTCATGAGGTACCATGGGACAAAAAGTGAATGATGTGAGTGTAGTATTTGCACTTACAAGGTCAAATAAAAACTCAAAGTATTTTTGTGTTATTGCTGAAGGAAGCTGTGATTCAAGTGAAGTTGTTTAAGTCATTAATTAGCATAATTTTTATTATCTAATTCAATTATTTTATTTAAATCTGTACTTTAAGTTGTCTTTTGCCTACATACTGTAAGAAATCAGTGACAGTGTTGGGATCCGAATTTAGGGATCACCTGAATCCATTATACTGTCCTAGTAACCATAATTCATTATTGTAATTATCACGATTATACACCCTAGCTTCTGCTGGCCACTATGTTTGCAGCCCCTGCACATGAATACTGTTAAAATACACAACACATGCAGTGTTTCATGCAGGGAAACAGTTTCTGCAAGACCACAGAAGACAGAAAAAGCCACAAAAACCACATGAGATTCACATTTCCACAGAAGCCATTCATCCATAAACCCAGCAAAAACACGCATGGGCCAGCAGTGATCTTTCCTATAGTTTTATATACAATAACTACCTTGAAATATTGTCATTTTTAATTAACTCAATAACTAATTTTTAACTATCTTTTAGTATTGTAAAAGATTTACTTACTTTCTGATTAAGCTGTTTTATATGCATTTTTTCCTTTGGTGGTTCCTTTTGGCTAAATAAAAAGGATAATGGTCTGATCTTTGATTAGGTACAGTTATGGCTGTCTCTAAGTATTTGAAAAGTGGTCACAGAAAAAGATAAATACTACAAATCTAAAGAATCCTGATATAGTTGTGCTTATAGAGATAGCAAAAATGTCAGATAAATGATGCTCAGAAAGAATCCTGTAATATTTTGTTAACTTTCTGACTATCAATTTCCACTGGCAAAGTATAAAAAGACTATACAATAATAGGGGAACAATTTCACATCAAAATGAAGTACAATAGAATATTTTCTCAATAATTTTTATCTCAAATAGTATTGTGTTGATTAAAATAAGAGTAAAAACAAAGATACAGACTGAATGATTTTAGTACATAAATTGTTTATAGCAATTTTTTATTTGCATTATTTAATTTCTGGAATTCAGTGATTTATTCACAGTTTCAGGATCATTAGAATAAGAAAGACCTTGATCCCCTACCTACTTCAATGTCCTGGTCCTTTAGAATATTTACCTAAAGAAAAGCTTCATCATTATGAAGGAGATAGGTGCTGTACATCACAATGTGTCTTCTCATTTACTTTCAGAAAAGCTTCATACTGTAGTCTGACTTCCAAACTACTGATTTTGTGGACAGCATCATTTAGAAAATCTAAGAAATATCAATCCAGATCCCACCGTGGCTCCTACTCAGAATTCAGTTTATTAAAAAGCTCATTGAAATGCTTTTTGTACATAAATTAAAAATTACTAGTTTTTTTTCCCCTTCAATTGATCGGTTGAAAGGAAAACATTGATGAGTTGACTCAACCTATTATCAACTCTTAAAGTGATTGGCTGAACCCCTGGAATCTAGTGCAGTGCCTCATCTAGAAAGCCTTCCAAAATATCAGTCATGCAACAATTCTGGGTCCTGTGAGAGAAACTTTTTTTTTTTTGTACCAGGAATTGAACTCATGACCTTGTGCTTGCCAGGCAAGTGCTTATGCCATTGAACAATATCCCCAGCCTGAGGGAAACTTTTCTTTTCCCCTTCAGGTACCTTACCATCCACTTAGAGTGCCCAGAAAAAACAACTAATGAACAAAAACTATATAGTTATAGATATAATCTTCATGCTATATGAATAGCTTATATATTATAAATCACAGGCAACATGCAACCATGCGACTACAGCTGGGATTTCTAATTTTTCTCTTGCAATAACCCAAAATGTTTACTTCTCTTCACCTTCATTATAAGGAAAATTAGACTTAAATAATGAAGGGTTTTGAAAAGGAGGGGAGAAAGTAAAACTAGAAAGGAGAAGCATATAGATGCCAATTCTTTCATATTTTTCTATGATTTCTGTCTGAGGGACTTGAAATAGTCATTTATCTAGTTCATGCATTGCCTTTCTAGTAATTTCAAAGTTGACTGCTTCTACAAGATCAGGAAATTAAATGATGAGAGGCAGGAGGCACTGATGGAATGAGGTGGGGATTTAACTTGAAGGATTGAATTGATCTTCTTAAGATCCCAGACTCTAGCTCAAGATTATTGTCTTAAATATTCTCTTTCATCATCATAAAATTTTGGTCTCTAGGATTATGTTTCAACAAAGTATATATATTTTCTATTAACCATGTACATATTCCCTCATTCAGACACTTTTCTCTGAAGTGTGGAGGTTAATTTTTACTGCTCTGTTTTTCTGGCCTTTGCTACAATCATCACTTTTCTTTTTTAATTTTTTTTTCCTATTTAGTACATTAGTAAAACAGAAGCAGTTAGTCACTTAACATTCCCTAGATGACTGTGTTATCAAGTATTTCTCCTCAATTAAATGAAGGATAGGGTGCTTTGATGGAATTGTTATTCACATCGGAGAGTGGCATGGTCTTGTGACGTTACATTCTTCTTTGTTTCTGTCACCTTGAGAAAAGTTTTATTTATTTATTTCAGAATCTGTTGGAGGAAAAAATAATCAGAAGGAAGTCAGCCAATGACTATCACAACTGTGCCAAAACACTGTAGCCGATTTAAAGCACTAGCGTTGTATTTTACTGTGCCAATTTGCATTCCCTAAAGCAGTCCAATCTTTAGAAACCTAACAAAGGGCTCAGAGGTTTGCCAGTCTCCATACACCCATGCTGATTACTCTACCAAAAATGTGTTTTGTATAGTTTTCCCTAATACTTAGAGTTAGAACACAGCACAAGCAAAAAGGGAATTCGCTTCCATGCAACATCCATACTTAGAGGCAGTAAACTCGATTAGAGAAGCAGTTTAATGCAGTGACATCCCACAGGAAATATCCTTCCGTCAGCTTGTCAGCCATTCCTTTCCCCATCTAGGCTTAGGGAAATGACTCAGAGACTCTTAGTAGTGATGCCTGGTTAAGTATTAAAATGTTGCTAGGGAGGGGACAATGGGAAGAGTGGCAAACAAACAGGAAGAAAGAAAAAGATGATTTACGGATGGAAGAAAAGAAAAGGCAAGTTCAGATAACAATAACACAATGCGGATCAAATTAACAAACATCATTTGTGAGACATATGTCGTGGTTAATTTTATGTGTCAATTTAAATGGTGCATGAGATAGATGCCCAGCTACTATTTCTGGGCAAGATTGTGTGGATGTTTCCAGAGGACATTTGCATTTGAATTGGTGGGCAAAGTAAGCAGTTGGTCTTCCTCAGTAGAGATGGCAGCATCTTATCCAGAGAAAACCTGAGTAGAACAAAAAGGTAGGAGTTTGGGTTTACCTGCCCTGTGCCCCTGACTACTTAGACTGCAGCATCTGTCTTCTACCACCCTTGGCCCTCTAGCTGCCAAACTTTCCAACTATACCACTGGCTTTCCTGGGACTCCAGCTGGTAGACAGCAGACTGTAACAGTTGTTAGTTTCTGTAACGAGGTGAATCAATACCAGATAGAGATAGAGATAGAGATAAAAAGATGATAGATAATAAGTAGGATATAGATACAGATACAGATATAGGGGTATTACACACACACACACATACACACACACACAAATCCTAATGGAAATGTAAACATTACAATAAAGAATACTTTGATCAAGGGATTGGAATTTCAGATAATTCATGATGCAGAATCTGTAGGTTCGTTACTGAAGGAATAATTTTTTATTGACTCTATGTCTAATACACCTTCTTGTATTTGACAGTAAAGTTGAAATGACAGTAGGGTAAATCTTGGCACACAGAAATTATGTGTTTCTGACAGCTAATTTTCTAAGACATTGCATTTGACAATGATGAAATATTAGCTCATTAAAATTAAAGTCTATGGAAATAAAATGCTATGAGAAATAGAAGGTTGATTATTATTTAGAAAGATGCTTTAATTGTATCTTAAACATAATGAATACCCTTTAGATCATTCAGCAATTGAAACAATTATTTAATTTTAAAGTTAAGAAAATAGTTGGTAATATAAGATGTATTTCCACTTCCAAAATAATTACAGGAATTATTCAGATTTTCACCTTACTATTCTCTAAGTTGCTATACTCAGGTAACTATATATGTTTCAAGTTAGTTATTTGTCTAAGTAGTTCTAAGTAGTTCTGGATATTTACTTCTGTTGTCTACACAAAAGTTAAGCTATTATTCTATGTGAAAATAAGATAGTTATGTGCATGTCTTTTTCCTGGTGATCAAAGTAAGTTTGCTTTAGAGACTAATCCTGTTTTTAACTTCTTCAATCAATCTACTTTCCTTCTTCCTCCTGGGAATATCCTTTACCCTCAGAAAGGCAATAGAAAAGTTTAGACTGTCAATGGAAAAACTAAACACAAACAAATGGGATTACCATATAAGATTGAAATGTAATCACCAGTAACTTTACAGTGTTACAGAATGTTTTACTTACTGCTATGGTAAGGCATGATTATGATATTTAGCACATTCAGTCTTCATCTAAGAGCTCAGTGGACACATTTGATATTTAGGGTAGACCATCTGCAGGACAATATTGCACTAAATATTACTCTGATGTTTACACAGGGCAACAGAAATATAGTCTACTCAGAAAGAGATTCCATGTTACTGCATTTTTCAAAGGAGTGTAATCCTCACATTGTCTATGACTTACCACAAGCACTCGGGGAGTTATTTTACTTTATTTATCCTAGCTCTACATAACTTGTGGGATAATAAATTATATTGGTCAAGCAGCATGCTTCAAGCAGCCTAAAAACAACCTAAATAATTGTCACTAAATAAGAAAAAAGAGAGCCGTCAAGCCTCACAGAGAAAGGCATGGTGGGTAATCTAACGAGCTCATTTACTATTGTATCCATCATTTTCACTGACACTCAGACCGATGTGTCAGCAAAATTCTAACATGTCTTTAAGGTCATTCACACATGATTGAAACCATGAATCTTTCATTTGAAAATTCCAAATTTTCTGGGGAGAAAAGCATTTTTAGAATGCCTTACAATACTTTAAAATGTACAAATTTTTGCAATAAGGGGTGCTGTGTATTTTGAAAATCAATCTTTAGATATTAAAAATTGTTTAAGGTTTTTAAGTCCTTCAGTTACAATGTTTTACATGCATTTCAAGACAAATAAAGCTGTTTTATCATCAGTTCTGTCTAGTTTTTAAGATTCTGTAAACGAAAATGCTTCTGTGAGAAAGTCTACCGCAGGATCACTGAAGAAGTTATCTAAAGTATGGTTTTTTCCTCAAGACATCTTAAATTTAGCTGCTGCTGCTGTCGAAATGAAGAAAACCCATAATTAACATCCCTGTAGCATTTTTGTCATTCTATTTATAACTAGCTGAGTCATTAAAAGAAGGCAACTATAATAAACAAATCTGGCAATTGTTTTAGATAACATTTGATTGTGTCTTACAAATGAACATTTGGTATTCTTTAAATTCTTTAAATGCTTTAGATTCACCTGAAAGATTTACACTTTCAAGTCCTAGTTATGTAGTGGAAACAATACAACATTTTATAAACACACAGTAGTCAAAAAAAATTTGTACTGATAGATAGACAAGTAATAACTGGGTGTGATTTTTCATAATTAACAAGATCATTTTTATTTGTAAAAACAAGGATGTGAAAAGCATAAAATTTGGAATGTTGCTTACCTGAACAGGTGGAGGAGGATCATGTAAATTAGACCAGATACACAGGTGTTCATTACATTATGATTTATAAATTGATACATGTCATATTGTGCTATTTTGAGGCATCTTATAAAGGAAACAAAAATGTGGAAAACAAAGTTGTAGAAGAAAAAATCAAAATGTTAACATTGTAAGCACTGGGTTTTGGATTTTTTTAAACTTTTATTAGTACATGTTTGTGGTACACAATGATCACATTCATTGTAGGGGATTGGTACACATCCAAAACACATTTCAATTTCCTACTGTTCTGCCTTCCCAACACTCCCTTTTCCTCTAGCATCATATTCATTAATTTATCTTATAAGACCTTATGAAGTTAATTGTCACATACACAGGTTGAAAACCAGGTTAATAGATCGAAGAACATATAAAACATGTAAGACAATTGTTCTAACTCAAGGCATACTTTTAGATTAGACATGGTCCACTCTGGATTCCAATGTCCTTTTTAAAAATTTTTATGCCAAATGATATGATACGTTACACTCATAAGTTTTAAAATCGTACTCTTTGAAAAATTAAAAAAAAGATTTTGAACGATTAATTTTTTTTTAAAGTGGAAACATATTCCATTTGAACACAGGGTTCCATGGCTAAAAATCCCAGTTTTAGAACCCTTGACTTGGGAATAAAGCAACATACTATAAATAAAATCTGTGTCAATATGCTAAATAAATATTTTCATTTACAAAACAAGTACAAATCATAAATTTGCAGAGGTACTAAAAGGCAAACTGTTAATCTTCAGCTCATCTGTGTTTGTGCAGATATTTTAGCTCAGTCCTGACCAGACCATAAGAGTCTCCTGGGATCTCTGTTAGAATAATGATTCCCAAAAGGAATTTAGCATGTCATGACACATGTTTAGGAAACACTGATCTCCTGTTTGCATTAGAGGAATATTCTGAAACTTCAGCTTGCATATCAATGATGTTCCTGACATTTGGAACCATATTAAAATGCAGATTTAGATTCATTTACCAAAAGCTTCTGGGTGATGCTAAATTCAAGCCCTGCCTTGAGTAGCAGAGCATTTGAGAAAAACATTTGAGCTCCCAGCACAGGATCCCACTTGTTGAAAGCCCGCAATAAATGTGTATTGCTCAGTGAGAATTTAGCTGTGTGCACTGGCATAAAGCCTCTTGTTTTCTTTCCTCCTCTTTTCTGTCTTTCCTACTCAGTCTTTTGCATAGAAATGATTTTACGTGACTCTAGTAAATTGATTACTTATATTTGTTCTGTGGAGCTGTAACCTTTCTGCTAAGTATCATTCTAGAAGTTACCATGCTCTGATTCATCTTTTTGGCAGTATTTAGTTCAAGTTTCAATTTCTTTAGCTGCTTCAAGCACAGTTATAAGCTACCTTATAGGACGATTTCTCTCCATCTTATTTACCTTGGCTTATAATCTTGTTTATTTGAATACCTGTAAAAGAACCAAGAAAGTATTGACCTACATTTTATTTTTGAAAAGCACGAAGAAGGAAATGATGGATGCGATTACTTTTTCCTTGTAAAAGCAACAACAAAAAGAGTTTCGTTACCTAATGTAGTTGCTTTAAAAAGTACCTGTAATTGATTTTGAATGCTAAATTGGCCTAAATCTACCCAATTATTTTTTAAATTTCTTTTGTTACCACAGAGAGCATCTGGCCAATATTGTCTATTAATTTGCTCAAGAATAAGCTCGAAAGATAACTCCACCTAAATGATCTGGAATATAGCAAGTATTTTGTGCACAAGGAGGTCAGTTGAGGAAAATTGCAGCTGCCATATCTGTGAAGGAGACACAAAGAGAGAACCGAGACCGAACACAGCATGCCAGGCACACTTCACAAGAAAACACACACACGTCCTGCAAAATCCATAAATAACTGAGTTGGTTTCTTTCCCAGTTCACCCAGCTGGTCAAAAACAGATTGCTACAACTGGTCTCTTTGCTATACCCTATTTAAGCAGAAATATAAATTTTACTCTTTTGAATTACCTCCAGGTTCCCCTTTTACCCTGACTCCTCTTTCTCATACATAAATCAGGGACTTTATTAGGCAAAATGGATTTGTTATAAACTATATTGATAAGTGAAATAACATTCTGACTTAATTATGTATCTTTTGATTGTTCCTGGGAAAAGGGAAATGAGTAACTTGAAGTATTTAGCACAATTATGAGAGCCAGACTCAACTATTAAAAAAAAAAAAAACTATCATGAGAGGAACAAACATTTTCGTTTCGCTACAGAAAGCCAAAATTATATCAACAGATAACAATCACAAAGACAAACATCTTTGCCTAACATGATACTTGATTTTCTTATGATCAGAATTCTAATAGTTTCCCATGGAAGGTTAGGGATTGTGTAATTCAGACATGGTACTAATAGCACTTATTATATATTTGAATCCCTAATTTATTCAGTGAAAATAAACCTATGGCACACATATTGCTTGTCTTTTAAGACAAAAGATGTTAATGTAACAGAAACCTCAGTGTTCAGCTTTAGTTGCAGTGTTGGCACTTTGCAATAAATAAGTGGGTTTTGGGGTGCAGTTTGTACACTCACCTCTAAAAGGTTCATTATCACTGGTCTATATGTATCACTTGAGGCCAGGGACTATTTCTTGTTCACCAGCTCATACTCACTGAACTAAATGTTACTGACTTGAGATGTTGGAGCTTTTCCCAATGCCATGCCCTTGTCATGTTGAATGAATGAATGATGAGTTTCAAGCTTACTTAATGTTTCCTACTGCCATGATTAATGGTAAAGCTAAATCTCCACTCCTCTCTGTTATCCCAACTTTCCTGTGTATTTATCAACAGCCCTCTATTAGGAAATGAGTAGTTTCTTTATACTTTGGTGGTGGTTTCACCACTTCCTCTTTTTTTGGCATGAGTCTGTCGCTTAGCAGAGTTATGCAGTTTTCTCTGTGTTGTAAAGAAAATTCGAGTTCCCTGGCCTTTTATCCATCATTTTGATGAACTTGCCTTTATCCCAGTGGTTAGACAGAGAAAAATAGCAATAGAAAATCAATATATGGTATGAGGAAATTTGAGCAAGTGAATCTGGAATCTAAACTTTATACTAAGGTTCTATCTATACACACTAGCACAGTTTGGAATTAATTGAAAGATTCTTTTACTCTTATTTGTCCAGACTCTTATTTGCCTTGAAATTCCCACACAATTCTAAATTCTTGTGCTTTCTGGAACCATCCAAACAACCTTCTGGGAACGGTCAGCTTCTTTATTCCTACATGGACCAACTTTATGCAAAGGCACCCAACACCTGGTTGAAAATAATAATTAGTGACATCTGTTCAAACATAAGCCCTCAAGACAGAAAGAAGAGTGGATTCCACATGTATTTCTTAGAAAGCTTTTAATAATTCTGAACCCAAGAATCTTAAATATGAGAGTTGGATGAAGGATCATTCATTCATGCCCTTATGAAAATGGCAAAAGAATATGTGGAGAATAACTGAAGAAAATTGGGCCTAATGATGTATTCTGTAAATGCCATGAACACAAAGCCTTCTTTCTAGAAGTGACCCACTGACCAGGAGCATCGCAGTTAGCAATATAGAAACCAGGGCCTCCTGCAGACTTACTGAATCAGAGTCTGCATTTTTAACAACTTCCCCAGGAGATTCATATGCACATGATGTTCTGGGAGCTACTCCGATGGAGTACATGATAAGTATTGATCACACTCCAATTTTTTCTCACAAAGGAACTGATGGTAGTCCTTAACTATTGTGACTAAAGCAATGATCTCAGTTTGGGTCTGTCCTTAATTTTATTTTGTGTCTTTGCTGCCTTTAAAGTCTACTCTGAACTGGGGTTCTTCAGGACCTATATACTAGGATTTAGTCTTTCTTTGTGCATGCACTTAAATGACAGCTTTTGTGAGCTCAAAATCCAAGGTGAGGTGAGCAGACTGGGTACCCATTTGCATATTGTTTGTAACAAGTCTGCATAAGACAGGAACTTAGTAGGATGCACATAATGAGATAAGGTGTTACTAAAATGATATCTGAATCAGTAGGCACACTCTTAATTTCAGCTGTTATTTTGCTCTGGGTGAAACATTTTTCAATGGAGAAAGCAGTGTACTGATAACTATGCACAAATTTGTTACTACCTTGTTCACAAAAACTTGGAGTGGCATAGGCAAAAAGATAGAGTTCAAAGGGTCTCTGCTTGTTACAGTGTGAACCTGCTTAGTCATCACTATGCATAGCAGATCTTTGGAGTAGAGCACAAGTAAATTACTACTGTGGATTAGTAATTTTGTAAACTCTATAACATCTATTGTGTTTGCTGCTAGATTCCTGGGACCAAGTACAAACATGGCCTTCAGTATCTGTTGAATGAATGAACTGTCTAGCTCCGCATTTGTGTTGGTGCTGTTTTCTTCTTTCTTCTTTCCGATCTGGACTTCCTGAAGTATGGTGATTTCACTTAAGAGTTTTTATTAGAAATAAGCATAGGGAGCAATCACACAGGAACTAGAAACAATGACGATGGTTTTCTAAAGCAAATGTGATTATTCCAGAATTTTAAGGAACAAAAATCCAAGGCAAGAAGCATGATATGCACAAAATCCAGAAGATAGGAATAGGCGTTTCAAGGAATGAGGATGCCATGTGTCGGTCCCCAAAGTCATAGGCGAGGGGCACTTAGAGAAAAGTGGGGAGAATTATGGATGGATCAGATTCTTATTTTAAACATCTTTGTTCTAAACTTAATGTGCCTCTGATGTAGTCAGGGTTTGTAAGGAGAACAAGACAATATAGGACACAAAATATATAGTATTATTTTATAATAGTCACCCAAAGAGATAAACATGAAAAGAGTAAGAAATCTGTCTATACACTAAAGACCCCCCAAAATCGAGCTGAGGGCCTAGACCCCATGGCAATCTCCTGCATGAGTCCAGTTGAAGACCTAGAGCCAATGACAGTGCCCCCATGAGTCCAACTGGAGGCCTAGAACCCACGACAATGACTCACAGAAGTCTGTTTCACAGATCTGTGCTGGGAAGGTCCCAAGGTTAGTGAAAGCTAGAAAGTCTATGCCAGTGGAGTGAAGGATCTGTGCCAGTAGGCTGAGGGTTCTGCACTGGAGCCAGAAAGCAACACTCAGAGAACCAGAGCTCCCCCACAAAGTACCCCAGCCAACCTCAATGACAACGAGGTCCTGAGTGCCTCTGATGATGAGAAAAGTCAAGTTCATATCAGGAAAGAAGCCAGACAAGTTCCTTCATGAGAACCCATGGTAACAGGAGAACCAACAACACCATGGAGAACCAACAACACTGCTCTTCCTCCGCAGGTCTCCATTATATGCTGGCAACAATCCTCAGGTGGGCCATCTATACTCAGCACTGTGCTGATTCAGTTCAGCTGGCGTTTAAATTGACCATCAGTTTTCAATCCACCACAGCCTCCTACTTTGTCTGTTCCAATAGACAACATTCATAATGAAAGCAATATTAAAGTTCTCATTCGTACGTTTCCTACACACACACATAATTAAATATTTCAATAAAAGTAGAAAACTGTGATAATTGTAAAAGCTTCAAGAGTAAGATCTTGCATGTCAGCTGGCACATTTTCTACAGTGTGAAATTACTAATACATATTAAATATTAAGTAAGTCAAGTTGAACACACAAAAGATCAAAATAGATGCAATTTGCAAAGAACAAAGTGTTTGAAACATAAATGGAATAGGCACAGATCAGCTACGTTTTTTAGCACATATTCGTATTTGTTAAGAAAAGATTCTTTTTCTTTCATTTACACCAGTGAGCTCATTGATCCTTTTTAAGATGTTGCAGTATAAGAAAAGAGGCTAATTGATATGATTTAATTTTTCAGACTCAGGAGTTTTGGAGAAAGGTTAATGTGGCAATGAAATTTCCCATTAAAAATAGCATCTATAAACTGTCAGGAAAAATAGTAAATGTCAAAGGATGAAGAAATTCAGATTGCTTTTTCCTTTTTCAACATTCCTGGAAATAAGTATTTTCCTTGTATGTCAGAGGTGTAGCCAAATTTTTTACTGCAATTAAAACAAAGTCATTTTTTTCTGATAGTCAGGTGAACTGTGAAAGCTGTAGAATAGCAATGACCTCCAGGTTTAACCTATGGAAAACTTTTCTTCTAATTAATAGATTTCAGTAAGAAAATTACTTGTTACATTACATTTACTTAATGCCCTTTGATAGCATAATATTTAAGTGGAATTGTGCCTGTCAGAGAAAAATAATATTCGAAAAAAATGAAACTGATGTTTTTTTCAGAGAATACAGACATGACCCAGCATTGAGTGCAACTTATCAAGATTAATAGGTGCGGATATAAGCCATCCACTCATCAAACCAATTGGATCAGTTCTGTAGAGGACACTTTCCCCTCTGACTCATACTCTTCAGGCAGGGCTCCTTGAGTGCCCTTCTAAAATTTAACCCCAATTGTTGCATTTCCCTTCTTATACCAGGTAGTGCTTCTTTTCTGACTTTGTGGACAGTGCCCCCCGTTCTTCAGTATGACTTGAGAAACTGCAGGTCCATGTTCTGCCCAATTAGCCAACCTTGTCAAAGTGTCATACTTACAACTTTACTGACCTACCCACTTCCATGGCAACCACCAGTGTCCAATCTTGGTGCCTCTGTCCAGGATTCCCACTGGCTAGAAAGCGAGTGCCTCCCTTTTACCCTGTGAGACAGCCTTTCAGTTATAGAAGCTCAGCCTATCAACCCACACCACTATTCTTTTTTTTTTCTTTTGCAGATTTTAAGAGAAATATTCTCTGTAAATTATTTAACATCCTCTCTGAAAGTAGTAGATAACTGACATTATACAATATGTTATAATTATCCTATGCTGAGAAAGAGCGCAATGTTGTGTTTAAACAAGTAAAACCTAGAGTCAGACTGTTCACCTATACTAGTTACTAATTCCATGAACCTGAGCAAGTTGCCAGATGCCCCTGTGTCAACTTCGTCACCTGGAAAATATGCATTATCATACATCCTAGCTCACTGGTATTTTTGAGAATGAATGAGTTAGCACAGAAAAAAGCATCTAGAACCTACCGCAGGGTAAGTACTCAGTGCTAACTATGTTATTGCTGCTGATGCTCTTTTCAAATATTTTGTGGAAAATGTCAAGAATAAAGAGAATTAGACACAACAGTATGAATGCCCATGCACTGCACACCCGGTCTTAGTAATTATCAAAATCATATAATTATTGTTTCATGTATCTATTCCTTTTTGTAATCTACTTGTCTAGAGTATTTTCAAGCAAATTCTAGATATCATTATCAGTTCACCTTTAAATGCTTCAATAAAAATGATAACTTTAAAAATAAAACAACAAATCCTTTTTCCATATATATATTTTTCTGTCTTTCCTCCTAGGTTCTGAACTTTCTAAAGCAGTAATTTTGATGAACTCATCTAAACTTCTAGCCCTCTAGATAGAATATGGCAAGAGTATAATAATAATGTACTTTTAAAAGACAGAGCAACAGCAGGAGATATGGGCCCAAGTTTCCAGGCTCATCTTATTAGTAGCTAACTTCTGCCTCCTTTGCATATTTCCTGGTCATGTAAATAATACACTATATAAGAAATATTTCCTTTAATAAATAAGAGATTGGGCTACAGGATAATGAATATTTAAAATAGGCTATTTAATGATTAACCAACGGCTTACAAAGTGTCTGCTGTGTAAGTGGAAGATGAGCGCTGAAGACACGTCCCATAAAACCAGAAAGCACTTCTCTTCCGTGTAACTGCGATAATTGCTATCTATAGATTTCTGTGTATCCCCTTGTACTTCCCCCCACCCTAAATTCTAAAAAGTTATTATATTGATATACAGAGGGAATTGATTTGTTCGTGTAACTTAGGGGAAGGTGAGGAATAGAAGCTATTACATATTCAGGGAGAGATTCGTTTTGGAGAAATGGAAATAAAGACCTGAGGAGACAGAGTTCCCTGGTAGAAATGCCCCAGGCTGGCAGAGGAGTGCTGAGCTCATGACCTATTTTTCACTAATTGCTGGGAACCTTGGGTGAATACCCTACCCTTCCTGGGCTTCCGATTCTTCTGCATAAAATAAGATGACTGAGCTAGAAGCTCTCCAAGGTTCTTATCATTTATTGATTGCATGCAATTAGACCATTAATTCTCTTTTAAATGTATGTTTTGCCAAATACCAAGATGGAAGAAATCAACTAGTAAAAACGTGAGGTAGTATGTAATAGGAAAATTTTTTTTTATATTTAAGTGTAATTTATTTCTTATAGAAGAATAAATGGAGATAAGTTATAGTTCAACCAATATGAGGCCAGAATTTGAAAAGCCAATAGCTAGAAATTGCTAAACAATACGCATTGTCAGTCATTAGATATAATTCACTGTTCTGTGTATAAACCAGTATTATTAACCATTTAAACCTTAAGATGAATGCACCTATTTTGATTCATTCAGATCTAGAAGACAATTTCAGACACCTAGAATTTTTTTGTTTGTGCAATCACATTTTAGGACTGTTTGGATTTTAGAACTGCAGCTTTGTTTTCAATATTTCTGAGCAAAGCAGGTAACAGGATAATCATAAGTTCACTACCGTCCATTACTTGTGCTTGTCAATATCCTAATTACCTCTCTAATACATTTGTATGACTCAGAGTCAATATCATGAATATTGGTGACAAACGATGATGCAAGGAACAGAACATATTGTGATTTCATCCTGTCTTTCTACTTTTACTATCTCTCCAGCTGAGAGCTAAGGGCATGAGTTCGAGAAAAGTCTGGTCTGGTCATCAAAGGAAAATTCAGTAGCCTTTTACACTATGGCAGGCTAAGAAGACAGGTGCCTAAGAGCAGTATCTCTGACATGCTGGACAGCATTTCTAATAAGTGTTGTAAACTGGAATGTAGGATCATGTAGCAAAAATGTAGCATGTGTAAAATATTTTCAGTCAAATATACTCTATGTAGACAAAGCACATCCTATTTTAAATCTTGTAATTACAGAACACCAAAATCCATACATTTTACAATGGTTTTTTTCCCCTGAAGAGGGTTTTCCATATGAAGATGGAAAGTTTAAAAATGAAATTAATCAATTCAGAAGATATCCTCATTTTTCTTAATGTTTAAAAAGTATATGGCTTTGTTTTTAGTCAGAATGTATCCATTAAAGACTATGGAATCCACTTATAATTATGCACAAAAACCAAGAGGACATATTTTCAAACAAATATTCACTCATCATTTACAAAGATTCATGAAGTTTACTATGTACCAGTCTTAGAGAAATAAGTGACAGTCTTAGTACTTAGGAGCTTGCCATCGTCTGGGAGATGTAGACACTGAATGATAAAATCAATCAAGAGGTGATGAGTGCTGTAGCTGATACAAAGCAAAAAAATAATGAGGTCATGAAGGTGGGACCTTATCTCTTCCATATGGTAAGAAAAATATCCCAGAAGGGAACATCTGAGCTGAGAATGAAAGAAACCAAGAACATTTCCAGAGGAGGCAGAGGAGCAGGGCATTTCAGCTGGAGGGGCTAAGGACAGACTTTAAGGAGGTGTGCGGATGATCAGAGATTGGTTGCTAAGCCAGTCAACTGTAAATGGTGAGGGTGACTTGGGGGGAATCAAGAAGACCCATCAGTGCGCTGTGAAGATGCTCCCATCTCATCTGGGAGACCGGGCAGGTGGACCTTTCTTCCCTTGGGATCATGTGCTTCCATCCTCAAGATGCAGTTATTTTACTGCTGTTTAAATTTGTGTTTTCCCAATTGTTGATCTTAGACTTCAGCCTTCTTTGATTGACCTGTCTATACCACTCACCTACTTCCACACCATTTGTTGTTTGCTTTATGACTTGCAGAAGCCTTTCCCAGTTAGCAGCAGCCGTGCTTTGTCAGTTTAGATGCTGTGCTTATGCTTCTACACTATTTTGCTTGTTTTGTTTCTTTTTCCTAAAGTGTGACCTAACGTACAAGTTTTATCATTTTTAAATTTAGCTCACAATCAGCTAACATCCACTACACTTTGTTCTGATGCACCTCACAAAAGTTAACACATTTAATCATCATTACAGCCTTATGGGGGAAATATTGACATCCCTAAGAAAACTGAGTCACATCTTAAAAGTAACTTGCCTGAGCTCACAGTATTCACAGGTATGAGGCCCAGGAATGGTGCAGTCTGGCTTTCAGCTTATATTGACTTGCTTTCTTTCTAATTTGCTCTCTATTCTTTTATAGTACCTGTATCTTATGTCACATTAAACACAGACTTACACAATTCATAGAACACAAAGTTATTTTCCTAATAAAATTTTCTCCTCACGCCAAGTGTTGTAATGCTATTTATGGCACTAGCCATTATTTCACTCATTGGTTTAAAATGTTAAATATATTCTAAAATGTATCTTCTTACTGCTTCTTTATGCCTCCTTGATTCTACTTCATTGCTCTGTTTGTTCGTTCTTTCACCAATACCACATTATTCTAATTACATTACTGTATAACATTCATGTTAATGTTCAGATGTTCTCTTCTTTCAAAATATCTTTCACAACTCTCATTTATATATATGCTTTTCAAAGAATGTGCAAGGCATGGTGGTGCATACCTGTAATCCCAGTGCTAGAGAGGCTGAAGCAGGAGTATTGCTGTGAGTTCGAGGTCAGCCTGGACTACACAGTGAACCCTTGTCTCAAAAAGACAAAAACACTGGGCTCCAGGGCCCAATCATTTACTAAACAAACAAACAAACAAACAAAGAATAGAGTAATTTTTTCAAGTTCTCTACAGTTGTGTATGAAGGGGTTGGTGGGTGTTGAGGATGGGGGTGAATTTCAACCTGAAATACAATGTGCTTATAAGTTAATTTGAATAAACTGATCAAAATGGTTTTCTTTTTTATACTGTAACATCATGTGTTTTTCCATTTATTAAAATCTTTCTTCTACTTAATTTTCACAGTTTCCTTCTTCAAACCCTTACGTAGCACTTGTTAAGCTTCTTGGCATTGTTTTCCACTTTTAATGAGATCTCAAATTCCATTAAAATTTCTAATTGGATCCTGCTAATATATAGAAAAATTATTAATGTTTACATGTCTATCTGGTATACATTTGCTTATTAAAGTCTTTATTAGTTCTAGTAGCTGTGTAATTAGTTATCTTGGAATTTTTCTTAGGCAGTAATATACGTGAAAATCGCTAACTTTATCTCTTCTTTTGCATGATTTAATTAATATTGTGCCTTTCCATATAAATGTACCTGTAATGGAAACTACCAGTGATAATATTCTTAATTTTCTAGCGGGTTTTAAATGAAATTCTTTCTATATTTCAACATTAAGATTATTCTTATGCAGAAGTTTGATTTTGGTTCTAATGTAGTTCTTTCATCCTCACATTTAAATAACACTTTGGGTACTACAGGGCTTTAGGTTAGTATTCCTTTTGTCTCAAAAATTTCTTACATGGGTCCAAAACATGAAATCTTGCATTTTAGAGGAGAAGCGTGTTGTCAAATCTAGGAGTCATTCCATTGAGGTACCTTGTTATCTTTGTCCTTGAAGTCCAAAGATTTCATCTAAATGTATATAAGTGTAAAGTTGATACTTAAAATAGTATTGTAATTCTTAGCACTCTCGCTCTCTGTTCAGCATTGTCTGCCAAAACCAGGGGAAGGCATATAAAACATGCTCGGTGTCATTTTCCAACTGTAGAACTGGACCTTTTTTTCCTTAGTTTGATATTCATCTTAAGGAAAATAAGTGTTCTCAACTAAAAATATAGAACTTTTGTTTTATAATTTAATTTCTTAAGGATTATATATTAAAGTTGATCCAAAGTATTTTGCATTATGTTACAGTTTATTTCATAATAAAATGTGTTCTTTTTTGTTTTGTTTTCCTTCGAAACTCAAGTACTCGAAAGATAGAATATTTTATTTTGATTTAGGTTTGACTTAACATGACAAAAAGTACAAAATACTAGTGCTTCAAATAGGACAGGAGTTTATATCTTGCTCATATGATTTTAAAATGGTCATCTGGGAATGGAATTGAGCTCCTCGGGGCCAGGAACTCGGGCCTCTGTCTTGCTGCTCCTCCATGCGAAGTTCCCATTTTCACAACTACCACATAGTCCGAGACAGACACTGGAACTGCAGAATTTCTACTCACATTCCAGCCAGCAGGAAGGAGAAAATAATTAAAGAAAGCCACACTCCTTTCCTCCAGAAACTCTTTGTAAAAGGTTCACCATTTGCTTACACATCAGTTGTTACTTGGTCAGAGTCCTCGGCCGGAGACCTGAGCCTAGGAGTATCAGATCTGGTCACCTGTTACCTCTAGGGACTGTTTAACAAAGACAGAGAAATGACAGCAAAGCAAGAAGGAATTTATTTTCAGTGTAACCAAACAGAGAAGAGAGCTAGTCTAGAAAACTGTCTTCCCTGTACTGACAGCAGTCCTAGAGTTACACAGGGAAGGGTGAGAGCAAAGAGCCAAGAGGTTCCATGTGCATAGCCATTTTGGTCAGGCTGTGGGGCCTATGAGCTGAGAAGTACATATACATGTGTGGCTAGATCTGGGGTCTGGTAGGGCCAAGGCTTCGGTGGTTGGAGGGACAGTTTCCATTCCATCTCATAGAATGAACCTGGGAAAGAAAAGAAAAAAAAAAAGAAAACAGAAAGAGGTGAGTTAGAAGGACAAAATAGAGTCAGACAGGTATTGACTGGGTGTTTCTGGAAGTCCCCAGTTGTAAAGGAAGCTCTGGGGCACAGTGCCTAGGAACTTGCCACATAACCAAACCTGGCTGCAAGGAAAGCTGGTTGATACAATTTTATTGTTGACATTCTTGAACCCACTAAAAATTGAAAATTGTTATAAACTGAATCTTGAGAACAATGAAGAGTATCTGTAACCCTCTGGACGGGGCAGTGTTTTCTGAATCTTGGAAAATTCATACTTATTCACTCATTCGTTCATCCCAAAGATCCTCTTGAATGTTCACCATTACTAAGCACTTAGTTAGGACTTGAGATAAAAATGATGAGAACAACACAGATGGGGTCCTTACACTCATAGAAGTTTAGACCAGTGAGTAAGGTAGGTGTTAGCAAAGTAATAAAATATATTAGAATATCAGTACAAGCTGAGTGACTATTATGAGAGAAGATAACAAACTCTAGGAAAATATTTTACAGGACTTTGCAGGGTCAGGCAGGGAGATGGCAATCCTGGGAGTTTCTTGAGGCCGGGATATATGTATTCATAACGAAAGGATGAATGAGAGTCAACCACTCAAAGGAGCTGCTGGAGCAGGAATATCACTTAGAGCAAAGAGCATAGGCACAACTCCAGAGATGGCAAGGAGACTTTTCCACTTAAGAAACTGAAAAATTAGCTGGGCATGGTGGCACACATCTATAATCCCAGCACTAGGGAGGCTGAGACAGGAGGATCACTGCAAGTTCCAGGCTAGCCTAGACTACATAGTGAGTTGAAGGCCAACCTGAACTACACAGTAAGACCCTCTCTCAAAAAGAAAAAAGAAAGAAAGAAAGAAAGAAAGAAAGAAAGAAAGAAAGAAAGAAAGAAAGAAAGAAAGAAAGACCAGCCTATATTTTTATTCAGCTGGAATAAAACTTTAACCCATGGCTAGCATAGAGAAAGCAAAAGGGGAAGTGGTAGGAAATGAGACCAGCAAGGTTCTCAAGGTCAAAATCATGTGGTACCCAAAATCATGTGGCACATTTGAAGTCCTTTATGTCTTTATTCTAAGTGCAACAGCAATCAATTGGACGAGTTGAGGCAGACAGCAACTATAAAAAGTGAGAAACTGCAGCAGGAATTCAGGTAAGATAACAGAGGGAGAAATATACAGAGGCTCAAGAGAGTCAGGAGCTAAAAACTTTAGGGCTTGCTTATTAATGGTATAAGAGGGCACAGATAAAAGTGGAGTTGAAGGAGATTCCCATGTTTTCTGGTTTTACCTATGGATACATAGTGATCTGTTTTTCAACACAGGAGCAAACCAAATAAAGATGAGATTTAGGGAAAGACATTGATTTCTTAGTTGGAGTTTAAGGGTCATGAGGGTAAAGTGCCCTTCCAATATTCAAGGAGACATTTCCGGTAAGCAGCTAAACATACAGGTCTGGAGATCAGAGGAACTAGCAGGGCTGGAGATACAGAGTAGAGGGTTTGTTGCATATAGTTGCTAACTACACCACAGTCCATCTGGAGGTCCCCTAAAAGGATAACAGAAACAGACATGAAAAGATGAGAATCCAGAATTTAACTATAAAAGACAGGCAGGAGGTGGCAGGGAAGGAAACTGAGAGGGCCAGCTAGGAAGGCAGAGTCCGTATCAGAAAGTTTACTGTAATAGAAGCCAAGGAATAAGCACCCAAGAACGCCAGAGGCCAACTGTACAGAAGTCAGGAAGAGGAGAACTGAAAGAAGAACTTTAGACCACAGAAGGGTTCTGACATGTGACTGCGTGAAAAGGGTGTAACAAATACTCTGCCTGGTGATAGTGGTGGTAGTGTGTGTGTGTGTTGTACATTAGTCATCAGTATTTGGACAATTTTGGGAGACATTAGTAAAAGGATGTAAAATTTTTGTTAGACAAGAGAAGTAAGCTGAAGAGATCTATTATACATCATGGTGACTGCAGTTAGTAACAAATGTATTTTATATTTGATGTGTTAGGTTTCTGCAGAGAATCAGAACCATAGGATAGATAAATAGATGAAAGAAAGAGAGAAAAGAATAGAAAAGAGAAAAGGAAGAAAAGAAAAGAAAAGAAAAGAAAAGAAAAGAAAAGAAAAGAAAAGAAAAGAAAAGAAAGGAAGGGATTTATTACAGGAATTGCCTCATAAGATTATAGAGACTGAGAAGTGCCAACCAGACATCTCTACAAACGGAAGATTCTGACCGGTTCAGTTCATGTCCAAAAGCCTCAGAATCCGAGAAGCCAGTGGTGCAATTTCCATTCTAAGACCAAAGACCTGAGGACACAGGAGGACACTTTTGCAAGGAGTAAAAAGTCAGTAAAACCCCGGGTTCTAATGTCCAAAAGGTGAAAAGAAGAGCGTCCCAGCTATAGGAGAGAGAGAGGAAATCCCCTTCATGATGCATTTTTTTCCCTCTGTCCAGGCCCCTGACCAACTGGCTGTTGCTTGCCTACAGGAAGGTGTATCTTCCCCACTTTGTCCACTGACTCACACCAGCGCTCTGTAATAGAAACTCAGATATACCCACAAGTAAGGCTTGACCAGTTTTCTCAGCATTCATTAATCCAAAGGAGGTGACATTTAAAATTAAAAATCACACTTAAAAATCACTGAGAGTAGATGTCAAGTGTTGTCATGCCAAAAATAAACATGTAAGGTAACATATGTTTAAATCACATGATTTAGCATTTCAAAGTATATCCATGTGTCAAAATATATTGTATAATATAAATGTATAGAATGTAGATTTTCAATTAAAAATGAAGTTAATGGATTTACTAAAATATTTGAACCACACTCAAACTGAATTCCCAAACTATGCTAACATGATTTAACTTTGATAAGGACAGAATTTAAATCAAACATATGGAAACAGTAAAGTTGTTACTTCCTTAAAATTGTATTCAATATTTTGATGTTGACCTCAGTTTAAAAACAGTATCATCGATATATGAATTTCCAGTCACTCATGAGACAGAAGTTATTGTTTCCAATTCCAGGGCTAATGGTACCTAAAGTGACCGGCCGAGGAACATCTAGTTGGTCTCGGTCCTTGAGTGAACTACTAGATATTTGCCTAAAAAATAAAATAAAAATGAAACCAATAACAACAACAAAAAAAAACCAGAATTGCAGCCCAATACAACCTTACTTATTTTCCTTGAGAAAATGAACCTGGTTTTAAGAGAAGATAGAGGAAGTGCAAAACTTCTTTATCTGAAAAAGGAATAATTATCTTATTTAACTCACTTTTAAAAGAATTCGTCTTCAAAAATTGTATCTTTTGAAAAACTAAACCAGGTAATCATTTTCATCTCTTCAAAATACTATTATTTAATTTTTCTCTCACACTTCAGTTTTTTAGATGTTTCACAAGAAGAGGCTATGTTAAATTATCTCTTTTTATAATTAAAATATTTTAATGGATAAGCTTCCAAATTGTCAAATTAAGACAAATAGTGTTATTTCTAAAAGAAAAATTGCAACTTTTTAGTGATTCTAATAACAGATATAATTGAACAAAATCAATTATTTATGAATCCAATTAGCAAAGCAAATGAAAACAATAAGAAACTCATGGTTTTTCTATACTGTTACAAATTCAGATCATTTCAAGGTGATTATTTCTCTTACATTTGACCTTTTACCCTGAAAAATGTTAGTATTAGAAAAATTTTGTGCTGGCTTTGGAATCTTAATAAAAATAATAGCTTAATGTTAATAATTATTTATTACTCTTAATGATTTTTAAAGTACTTTCTCAACCTAGAATTAAGATTCAAAATTCTTGAAAACTTCCTGTCTTTTTGCTGAATATGTAGTTAGTCCATAGTTGCATGCAATAATTAAATTATCTATTGATTCCTGTATCTCAGATCCTTTTTCTCCAGTATGCACAGAAGTTGCTTCCTTGAGAACATGTAGTCCAATGAAACGTCCTTTGCAGAATTATTTGCTATTTCTAGTGCATATTCTACCAAATAATCACTCAGCTGCATGACACGTCTAACAATTTTTAAGCCATTGCTTTATTAGTTGAAAGCAAATGCAAACCCAGATGAAACAATTTAAGTTCAAATGTGCTAGATTTCCATTTCATATCAAATTTAAAAATACATTTAGCTCTCTGTTCAGCACTTTGATTTTGATCCACAAGCAACAAAGTAAATTCATTTTGATGGCATTCTTCCTATCAAAGTAAATATAAAGAAGCTGATGGCAAATAAGTGCTTATGTGCTCTTAGAATGAGTGATAAAACAGTAAAGGTGGTATTTCCTGAAAGGAAAAAATTGAATACATTTACCAGGAGTCTGAAAATTCATTTAAGCACCAAGCATTATTCACAGATGTCATAAAAATATTACACATATATGCAGGAGAGTTTCTTACACAACCTTTAGGCTATCAAGATTAATTTTTGTTTGGCTGGGTTTTTTGATATAGAGTGTTATTATGTAAGTCAGACTGACCTTGAACGAGCTATCTAGCCCAGGTTGGCCTCATGACAATCCTCCTGTCTCAGCCTCCTGATTACTGGGATTTCAAGTGTTCACCAACATCCCAACCTTTATCAAGTTTAATATAGCACAGATCCACTTAAATATCACTCTGTTCAAAGTAGTGTTTTTGACCAGCTAACCAAATGGAGTTGATTTTTTTCAACAATTGCTACTATTTCAGTGAAGTGAATGCCTGTGAAATGTTTTGAAATCTAGAGGAGTTATTGAGTGCAAAGATTCAGCTATAGAAAAGTCCAGTTTATCACTGATCATAGCAGTGGAAATATGAAACAACCTAAACACAAATAGGAATTCAATTAAATACATTATAATATGTCCATAATAATTTGGTTCTCTTGAACCACAGACAAGACAATTTCAAAATGATGGATGTTGTTCCAAAGAAGCATTAGTGGCTCTGCCATAGGAATAACTTCAGCTCTTACCCTTATCCTCTTAGAATGTCTATGTTGATATAATTCCTGGGGATACCAGTACTCCTTGTTTCTTTCTAACTTAACCATTACAATTAAAGATATTCTGTTCAGATAATTTAGTTACTATCCTATATGGAGCATCCCCCATTAACCTAAAACAAGCAGGAGACCATGATGGGTTGATAGATTTGCTCATAAGAGGGACTAGAGATTATAATTAAAAAAAAAAAAAAACAGGAGGCTTTGAAAATGTATGTGAAATTATTCCTTCAAATACTGACTCAGATTTTGTGATTTTCAATTATTTAGGAGTATTTCACAAAATTCATGTGTTGGTCCATAGTCCCATTGCTGGGACAAAATACCTGACATCAGCTATTTAAAGAAAGAGAGGTTTATTTTTGCTCCCAGATTCAGAGGTTTTAGTTCACAATAGGCTGGGTCCAAGGTGGAAATATCATGGTGGGAGGGCATGGCGGTGCAAAGCTGCTTACCTCATGGTGGCCAGGAAGCAGAGCACAGGGGAGGAGCATTGAAAAAGGAAAGGACCAGGAACCAGATATAGTCTCCAAAGTCACGACCTTGCTTGCAACCCGCCCAGATACCCCAAAAGTGTGCTTTATTCATCTGCTAAGTATTTCTCAAGCCAATCAAGTTGACAGTCAAGTGTATCCATGACAACTCAATTTTCATTTATTTTGAAAACTAAACAAAAGCAAAATGATAAACATCTCTGTGTAATGGAACTGGCATGACACATCAGTCAAGAAATCTGTGCTTCATTAACATTTTGTCATTTTTTTCAAAAAGAATGTATTAATGTCATTGCTGATGATGCTTTGCACTGAGCAGAACATAAATCTGTTGTTCTTTTAGCATTTTGGCTAAGCTTAGCTTTAGATTTTAGTAAATTAATTAGCAATGTACCTCTTTTTCTTTTTGGCAGTTTCTCTAATGCCTCTCTGCCTTTCTCTTTGCTCATAATTTCCACTCTGTATTGTATTGTTTCTTCTCTCTATGAATTCACAATATCTGAGAAAGTTTGGTTTAGTATAACTAGTTTCCAAAAGTTATAAAAAATAATCAAACCCTAATGAGAAATATGGCTCAATACCATGGATAGCTGTCTTAGTTACTTTTCGCTCGTTGCTGAGACAAAATACCTGATGCCCAGAATTAGGGAAGGAAAGATTTATTCTTACAGTTTCTCAGGAGTTTCAGTCTACACTTAGTTGGCTGCAAGGCAGCATGCCATTGCGGGGCTGCCATTCATGGCGGCTGCAAGCAGCAAGGTGAGCTGGCGAGAGAGAGAGAGAGAGAGAGGGAGAGAGAGAGAGAGGCAGAAGCACGGAAGCACAAGAGGAAGACCCGCCTTCCCTTACACTGTATGTCAGCTCCACCCCTGGGCAGGCACAGCACCCACACTGTCAATCCTGGTACCAGACAACAAACCAAACACAAGCAAGCGCCAGACTTAGCCCCATCAAAAGTACATGAGGACCCAGGGGGACACAGCAGACCCAATACATTCCACCCCTGGACCCCCAAGAACTCATGTACATTCTTAATACAAAAGACATTTAGTTCATCTCCAAGACTTGTCAAAGTCCTAAGAGTTTCAGCATTGCTGAAAAGTCTAAGTCCAAATCTCCTTCGAGATCTATGGCAAACTTTTATCTGTAAACCCCTGTACAAACAAAAACAAGATTAAGCACTTCCAACATATAAAGGCACAAGATAAACATTACCATTCCAAAAGTTACAAACAGGGGAATACAGAGCATTGGAACCAAAGCAAGTCCAAAATCCAGCAGGGTGAACATTAAGTCCTGGAGTTCTATGTTTAGCATCTGAAGAAACCTGGTTGCAAGTTCCAACAGGGTTGAGCAATTCCACCCCTGAGGCACTTTTAGGGGTCTAAACTTCCATAGCTTTCCTTGGATGATCCATGTTCCTTGGCTCCACCCTTACATCTTTACACATTGCTCTCTGCAGGCGAGGCAGAAGCTGCCTTAGCCTTTTTTTGTACTTAAAACCAGCACCACGTGGATGCTGCCAACGTCTGCTGCCAGCTGGAGCAGTAGCGAGGCTTTCCTCTTTCTTGGCTGTAGAGGTCGACTGCCTGGATTCCTGAGCTCACTGAACCTGATTGTGAGGAACAGCTTCTCTATGCCGCCACCATTCTAGAATCTGGTGTAGTCGCCTCCATTTTGGGACATGGCATAGCCACGACCCTTTTAAAACCTCTTGTGGCCTCTGTCGCCACTCCAGGACAAGGCACTCTGCGGCTTTTTGTTGCCACTCCAGGGCAGGGCACCCTGTGCCTTTTTCCTCAAAGCAAACTCTTTCACCTTTGTTGGCTTTGCACTGCAAAGGGTAGAGGCCCACTGCTTCCTGGGATGCCCCCAGGACATCTTTTTTATTCTTTTGTTCCTTCTCAGCAATCATGGTCTCAGCTCCATCTTTATAGTCCACAGCTTCCTGGCCAAACTCACAAGGTTTTAAATCATCATGCCAGGCTCCTTACTCTTTATTCACAACATAAGTCTGACTAAATGCCCCCAACAAAAGCCAGGCCATGGCTTCAACACTTCGTTGCCTTGTAATTTCCTCCACCAGATTAGTGAGTCCATTGCCCTTAATCTCAGTCTCAGGCAAAGTCTCTGGGCATGGGCGGAATGCAGACAAACTTTCTGCCAAGCTGTAACACACATCATATGGAGTCCAACACCCAATGCGGTCCTTCTTCCCAGCAGAAACCTCCTGAGCCTAGTCTTCATCAGGTTTTCTATCAGCCTTCTGGTCTCCTGGGCTCTGACCAGAATCTCCTATACAGAACAGCCTAAGCTTTTCCAACTCTAGGCATGTAGGCGACATCTCTGAACCTTTCCAAACTTTTCCCACAAGTCATTTCCAAAGGCTCTCGAACCACATGGTCAGGAATAGTCACAGCAACGGCCCCACTCCGGTACCAAATTCTGTCTTAAGTACTTTTCATTTGTTGCCGAGACAAAATACCTGATGCCAAGAATTAGGGAAGGAAAGGTTTATTCTTACAATTTCTCGGGAGTTTCAGCAAGGCAGTGTGGCATGGCGGGGCTGCTGTTCATGGCGGCTGCAAGCAGCAAGGTGCGCTGGCAAGAGAGAGAGAGAGAGAGAGAGAGAGAGAGAGAGAGAGAGAGTGTAAGCATGGAAGTGCAAGAAGAAGACCTACCTTCCCTTACACTGTATGTCAGCTCCACCCCTGGGCGGGCACAGCACCTACACTGTCAATCCCAGCACCAGGCAACAAACTGAACACAGGCAAGCACCAGACTTAGCCCCATCAAAAGCACATGAGGACCCGGGGGGACACAGCATACCCAATACAATAGTGGAACACTTCTTTCTGGGTTATATTTTTTAAGTAATTTGTGGTAAAGGAACAGGATTTTTTCCTTCCCAATCTATCATGAATTGATCTTTCATAAAAAAAAATAAATTTATGGAAAAATTAAATTTAAAAGACAGACATACAAAAAAATGTTTTTTTTCTTTTAATTATCACATGAAAACAAAGAACTGGAAAAAATTGTCACAAAGTTTTCAATGCTAACCTTCCACTGATAGGCTTAGTAACCTACGATGCCATAGACAATATGTCTCCCCAAAATTTTACATGTTGAATCTTATTCCACACTGTGATAGGATTTGAAGGTGGAGCCTTTGGGAGGTGATTACATCTGTAGTACTCATAAATAGGATCCGTGCTTTTATAAAAGAGGCCCCAGAGAGATCCCTGTCCCTTTTCATCATGTGGAGACACAGTGAAATGATGGCCATCTATAAAGTAGGAAATAGACCCTTGTTGGACACTGAAACTGATAATGTCTTGATCTTTGGTTTCTCAGACTGCAGCGGTGTGAAAAATAAATTTTGTGTTCTCTATAAGACATTTATTCAATGGTATTTTGCTAAAGCAGCCTGAGCAGATGACAAGAGACCATGATCAATCAAGTTTTCAGACTGTCTCACCCCACAGACCACTCTTTGAATTGTAATGCTATGGTTTGAATGTCCTCTCCAAAACTCATGCCAATCTTTGATTGTCTTTGTATCCATATTGAGAGATGGGAAATTCAGCAGGCAATTAGCTCATAAGGATTCTGCCATCAGGAATCAATTAATGCTGTTATTGAAGGAGTAGGCCAGGGATGGGGTTCCTGACAAAAAGGCTGAACTTGGCCCCACATCCTCTATTTGTCTGACACGTTCTCCCTTGTCACTCTGTCATGCTGAGACGCAGCAAGGAGACCCTCACCAAATACAGCCTCTCAATCTTGGGCTTCCCAGTCTCCAGAAATGTGAGCCAAATAAACATGTATTATGTATAATTTACACAATCTGTGGTAATTTGCACAGCAGAAAATGAACTAAGATAATTACTAAGAAAAATAGGACTGCTTATTTCCTTACGGGCCCTGTAATTGACACATATCATATATTTCGAGTACCCAAAAAGTGGAGTACTGAAGAATCATGTAAGATGAATATAAGCAAAAGATACTTACAGAGATTTTTCCCTCTATATCAATTAAGAAAAATGTGTTAGAAAACAAAATGATCCTATTTTTGTTAAGGAACAATAGCATATTGAAAGATCCTGAAAGTGTGACTGTGGTTACATCTTGATAATGGAATTATGAAGAATTTTTCCCTTTTTTGTTAGTATTTTATTATTCACATCTCTTGATTTTCTGTAGTGATCATATTTTCATTGACATATTATAACTCATTGAAATGGGTTCTTATTTTTAAATTGATTATTTGGTCATCAATATTTTTCAATCTGGGATCTATTACTGTATCCCTTTGTGCCTTGGTAAGTGGCTGGATTGTTACTTCTAAAAATAAACTATAGTAAAGCCAACTAGGAAGCACTTACTGTATGCAAGTGGAAGAACTAGAATTATTTGGTTTTTATTATCAAAGCATTTAGATTTAAAGATGCATTTGGTTCAATGTCATGAATTTCATATGATAAAAGCTAAGGAAGATTTTCTCCCCACCCCGCAACGAGTAGGCAGTCATACACCCATAACAAAAGGTTAATCACTACTTTTCTCTATTTTACAAAAATATGCTTTTGTACCTCCAGTTAGGGGGAAAAAACACTAAAATAAACCAACGTGAATTATTATGTGCTTGTTACTGAAAATTTCTGCTTGATTTTATATTGTAAATTATTTTCAATTAATTAATCCTTATCTCCCTAAACCAGGCCTTTAGCATGTCTGGAACAACACTCAGTCAAATGTCAAAATAGGAGGATAGCAACAGTTCAGTGGAAACACATTAGCCAAATCTAAATTAGATGGATTTGTGCCCTCTGAGATGAAAAGCACTTATGAAATTGTTATTTGTAAAGTATTATTTGTGGCATATTAATAAAAAGTTAACTATGCAAGTTTCTTAAGTAGTGCATCACTAGAACTCTAATGCCTCATTAAGATGGTATCAATCTATTTAGAACAATTGTTCTTCAGTTTGAAAAGGAATAATTAATTTCAGACTTCTAGCTTAAATTTTTGGGTTTTATATTTTAAATTCTACATTTTATGGTATTTGAGGCTGAAATTTACTAATGTACTCACATCTCTGCAGTTAAAATCTCATGGTCAAAGTAAATAGAATCGGTAGAGGGAGGGCAGTCAGGAGTGACTGGGAACAGAGGGGTCCCCGTAAGCTGGTGCACCAGCTGTGATGAGGGACCGATCATTCAGACCCCCCTAACTTACCTGGGCCCTAAGAGAAAAATAGGAAATGATACCTTCACGTAATACCTAGATCCATCTCATTCTGCCGGCAGAAAGTGTGTGAGTAGCGAACTAACCCGGTTTATAAGCTCAGTAAAAACTTTCATGTTATTCTTATCACCAGGAAAAGAAAAAAAAAAAAAATCAAGAAAGTAACTTTCTAAAAGCCCACATGCCTTATGTCGGGGATAACTGCCATATAAGGAGTTCACCCACCTTCTAGTGACTTCTTTGGTATTTAGCCTACTGATACTGACAGTCAGCATATGAATCATCAAGCCTTTAGCAGAAGTCTGCCTGGCAAGAACAGCCTTCAAATTAAAGAATGGGCCCTGCCTATCAGCTGACCATTGGGTTTTACCTGCAAGTATATGACAAGTGAAAGAGAATAACAAATGGACATGATATTGTCTCTGTCAGAATATCAGGGGAGAAAACAGGTAGAGAGTATAAGCTTCATAAAAGGATGAATATTCAGCTCCAAAACTGTACTGAAGTAAATCTGGAGCAAAGAACACAGTAGGTTTTTATTGCTCGGTTCCAGCCCATTTGTAGAGAATTAAAAGGCAAAGTAGATTGGGTGAAAAACAAGAAATTTAGCCCAGTAGGAACTTTCTGCCATGGTTTTCAATGCTACTATAGTTAAGGTTAACTGTTTGTCACCAGCCTTCAAAGAGCTTAGTCAGTCTGGTATAGTGGTTCTTGATTGTAGTCCCAAGACTGGAAGGCTGAAGAAGGAGGATTCCCAATTTGAGCCCCACCTGACCAATTTAGCTACTTAGAAACACCCTATCTCAGAATAGAAAATAAAAAGGGCTGGAGATGTAGCTCAGTGTAAAAGCTCTAGATTCAATCCCAAGTACTTGAAAAATAAAATGGAGACAGTTTTGATGAGCAAGACAATAATGACACAAAATTGAATCTAAAAATATACATTCTATTCTGTAGAGAATTACTAAAATTTAAAGACAATTGGTGAAGCCCTGGGCAAGACAGATGTAAGCATGTTAAAGTAGATTCTCAAATTTACAAACCATTTCCTTGTTACTACTAATTGCCACCAAAATGCAAAATTTTTAAAAGCCAATTGTAGCAGTTAGATAACTAAATTATCCCTATTGCCTTCAAATCAAAGGACTGTTACAGGTGTATTGAATTGCTCTGTATGTGTATGTGTGTGTTTCAATTCTGTGTTTCATTCTCTGTAGCAAAATGGTTTAATATCTAATGCTGAACTCATTTCCAAAGGATTTTCCTTTATAAACATAATTGTGCATTTTATGTTAGGCTTCTTAGGAAATGTTTGTTTTACTTTGATAAATAATCTCAGGTGAATGCCTAGCAGGAACACCTGAAAATTGCTTTGTTGTCATTGAGATCGAATAATTTCAATTTTCAAAGCTTTCAAATTGTTTTTATTTGTGGTGACCATAACAGTAGTTCTGGAAGTCCTCTTTTGTTAAGTTGTCTATGACACGTGATCAAAAATACGGTGAACACTGCTGTCCGGGGCCATCCAAAGGAAGGGCAGGCTTGTAAAACCATGACAGTGTCCTCATCCACCTCATTCATCAGCTCTGACACCATGTGACTTTTGGTTCTTCCCTAAAGTCAAAATGACTGTGAAAAGTAAACGCTGAATAGTTTTGGGGAACCAAAGCAGCCACAATAGCACAAAAGACAGTCATGAAAGAGAACTCCCAGAACTGCTTCAGAAAGTGGCAAGAATGAAGTGTGTTTGAAGCTAGGAGAAGTATTTTGAGTGGAATTAGTGTCAATATGTCTTTTTTACTGTAGCATTTTTTAATTTAGACATTCACCATATTTTGATCGTACCTCATGTGCTGTATATTTCACTTTTTTAGCCTGTTAAATGTCAAATGTTACTTATCTATTCATTTCCTTTTAGCACATCCCAAAGAAACTTGATCACAGTGTGTTTTTAAAGTGCTTTTTCTAATACTAGGAACTTTCCCTTTGAACTGTTGTTCAAAAGAATCCACTCAGAATCATAGTCTTGTCTGCTTCCCTATTTTATCTCTCCCTACCTAGCAAAATGGATGAATGGTGAAGGAAAGTTGCTATAGGAATTGAAAATTGCATTACCTACCTCCACTTGCAGAAAACCTGTACAAAATGTACTCATCAAACATTTGATGGTTTCCATATCAGCACATAGCTGTTAGGATGGCTATTATCAAAATATTATCAAAATGCCAAAAGATAAGAAGCATCAGTGATGGTGTGGAGAAAAGAAAATCCTTGTACACTGTCAATGAGATTGTAAATTGGTACAAGTATTATGGAAAACAGCCTAGAGATTACCAAAAAATTAAAATTAGATCTGTTATATGACCTAGCAGGCCCTTCTCTGGATATTCTCAAAGGAAATGAGATCAGTAACTCAAACAGATACCTACTCTCCCAGTTCTTGCAGCATTTCACAATAACTAAAGTGTGAAATAACCTGTTACAGTTTATATCTAGATGCTACCGCAAAACCTCACGCAAGCATAGGTGGGAGGTGGGGTGTGATATTCATCAGTGGATTAATCTAGTGATCAATTTATAGCTAATTTATAAGATGTTGGGAGGTGATCCCTGGTTGAGGAGGTGGGTCACTGGGGACATAGTTTGGAAGGGTCTTTCTCCCCACTCTTTTGGTCCATCGCCACTTCCTGCCTGCCATGCCAAGAGCTGTTTCTCCTCTGCAATAGCCCTCTGCCATACCACCCACCCTTGGAGCCACCAACTGTGGGCTGAAACCTTTACAAACTATGAGCCAAAAGAAATAGCTCCTCCTTAAACTTATGGGTATTGGTATTTTGTCCTAGCAATGAGACAGTAACTAAGACAGACCTAGGTATCTGTTGGTAGATAAATGGATAAATTGTAGTGTGTGTGGACACACACACAATAGAGTGTATTTAAGCCTTAAGGAAGAAGGAGGTCCTGTCATTTGAGACAGCATGAGTGAAACTGGAGGATATTGTGTTAAGCAAAATAAGCCACACACAAAGACATGAGTTCACTCATGTGTGGAATTTCATATACAAATCCAGTTTTCCCAGTGCCATTCGTTGATGAGTCTATTTCCTCATTATGTGGTCTTGGTAGCTGTGTCTATGATAGGTTGACCATGTATACTTGGGCTGCTTCTGGGCTATTCTCTGTTCCATTGATGTGTACATCTGTTTTAATTATTGTAACTTTATACTTTGAAATCAGGAAATACAGTGCCTCCAACTTTGTCTTCTTTCTCAAGATCATGTTGGCTACTCTTGGCTGTTTGTGATTGCATGGGAGATTGAGTATATTTTTTTCTGTTTCTATAAAATATGCTGTTAGAATTTTGATAAGAATTACGTTGAATCTGTAGAAAAACTTTGCACTGAGGATATTGTAACCGTACTGATTTTCTAATTGGTGAACATGGGATGCCTTTCCACTTGTTTTTGTCATTTTTAATTTCTGTCATCAGTTTTGTATACTTTTCAGTACAAGTAATTTACCTCTTTAGTTTATTCCCAAGTATTTTGTTGTTTTTGATGTTGTTTTAAATGGAATTATTTCCTTAATTTCATTTTCAGATATTAACAATGGTTCATTGTTAGTGTATAGAAATTCAAATGATTTTTGTATGTTGGTTTTATATTCTATGACTTTAGTAAACTCATTTCTTACTACTAATGATTTTGGGTTTAGAGTCTTTCAGGCTTTCTACATATAAGATCCTGTCATGTGCAAATATATATAATTCTGCTTCTCCTTTCATTGGATTTCTTTTGTTTCTTTTTCTCATTTAATTACTCTAACTAGGATTTCTACTACTATGTTGAATAAGTGACAAGAGTTGGCATCCTTGTCAAGCTTCTGATCTTAGAGAAAAAGTTTCTTGATAGCTATGGGACTATTGTGTATAACCTTTATTATGTTGAGATAATTTCTTTCTATTCTTAGTTTGTTCACCATTTCTTTTGAAAAAGATGTTGAATTGTGTTGTATTCTTTTTTGCATTTATTGAGATTATAATGTGGTCTCTAGCCTTCATTCCACTAATGTGCTATGTTACATTAATTGATTTTGATATGTTGAACTACCTTTACCTCTCAAGGATAAATTCTACTTGGTCTTGGTGTATGATCCTTTTTATGTGCTGTTGACATTGATTTTCTAATATGTTCTGAGGACTTTTGTGCTAGTTCATCAGCAGTATTGGCCTGTGGTTTTCTTTCCTTGCAATGTCTTTGTTTCATTTTGGTATCAGGCTAGTACCAGCCTAATAAAATGAGTTTGAGAACATCCCCACTCTTCAGTTTTTTGAAAGAGATTGAGAAGGATTAATGTTAATTCTTTGTTAAATGTTTGGGAGAAGTCACCTGTGTAAGCACTTGATCCTGAGCTTTTCTTTACGGAAAACTTTTGATTTCTGATTCAGTCTCTTTGGTAGTAACAGCTCTGTTCAAATTTTCAGCCTTGGTAGGTTGTATATTTGTAGGACTTCATCCATTTTTTCTAGGTTACCTATTTATTAGCATATAATTTTTCATCATAATTTCATCATTTTATTTCTGTGGCATCAATAGTAATTTCTCCTCTTTCAGCTGTTTTCGTTTATGTACATTTTCTCTTAGTTATGGTAGTTTTATTTACAAAAATACCCCAGCTCTTAGTTGAGTTTTTAAATTGTTTTGTATGCCATATTTCATTTACTTCTGCTCTGATCTTAGTTATTTTCTTTCTTCTGCTAATTTTGAACTTAGTTTTTTCTTTTTGTATTTCCTTGAAATATAAGATTCAGTTGTTTACTTAAGATTTTTATTCTCAATTTTAACCTATGGGTTTGTCACTGTAAGTTTCTCTTGTATTATTTTAGCATCATGCAATAAGTTTTGGTATGTTGTGTTTTCATTTTTTCAATTACCTGTGTATATCTTCTAATTTCTCTTTTGAATTCTTCTTTGACTCATTGATTATTTGAGAGTGTGTTGTTTAATTTCTGCAATTTTTTTATTTTCCATTGTTTCCTATGCTGCTGATATCCCACTATGGTCAGATAAGATACTTGTTACTTGAGTGATTTAGAAATTCCCAAATCAGTTAAGATTTTCTTTATGAATGAAGATATGTGTTATTCTGGAGAAAGATCCAGGTGCACTTGAAAAGGAAGTGTATTCTGATGTTAATTGGGTAGACTATTTTGTATATGTCTTTTAGGTTCGTTTGTTCTACAGTCTTATTTGTATCCATTGCTTTTTTATTGATTTTCTGTCTGAATGATCTATCCATTACCAAAGTCCTCAACTATTATTGTATAGCTGCCTATGCTTTATTGCCTCTTGGAAGACAATTACCTCTTTATAAAAATAGTCTCATGATTCCAACATTCATCCAAACTCCCAGTTTGCCTTGCACCTCTGCAACATGCACAGAAAATCCATTTAAGTAAACTTTACTTCTTTTGGCAAAGAGAAAAAATGCATGAAGTTATTTGTAGGTTTGGAAATTTGTAACAGAGATATCACTGGACCGAGTTCTAGAAAACCTATAGGTAAGTAGGTCTCCCTCTAAGATAACCTTGGACCGGACCTTCCTCTTGCCTAGACATTGGGCTTACTTGATTGCACTAGGAAGCTTCAGTCATATGCTTTCAAAGGCCTTTTCCCAATTAGAACATTTGCTTAACCCTTTCTGATACTTCCTTAGTACCATACTTCTTTCATTCTTGCCCTCATCACGTTTGCCACTGTTGCTTCCTCTTCTTGCTACAGCTTTTTAACTAATCTCTTGCTTTCTGGTTTCCTGCTCTCGTGCTTTCCCCAATTCATGCTCCACACTACCACTTGTTCCTTTGTTATCCAAGGAAAGTGAATCATGTTCATGTGTAGAGCATTTTAATGGTCCAAAGAAAAATCCTAACATATAATCTTTGTTTGTAAGGCCTTGCCTGTTCCCTGAAGGTGTTGTCCCTAGCTCATTGCCATTTCCTTGCCCAAAGTCTCCCTGGCTCTAACTCCTTTACCTAGCTGAGTCCTGTTCATCTTTCAATTATTAACCATCACTAACAAGGCATTCTTACTTTCACAGTGCTCTGTGTATCTAGTCATAATACTAGTTGCTGATTACTGATATTGCTTATTTAGAATTAATCCTTCTAAGAGCCAGTCTCTTTTGTTCAAATCATGTTCCTATCACTGACACCAAATGGGCACTTTAAATTATTGCTTGAATTACTTCTATTTGAATTCCTTGTGGGTGAATTCTTTCCTAATTTTTGATCAGATAATAATAAGCTCTAAACATTATTTTTAAGGAAGAAGTATAACTCATGTAAAAACACCTAGAAAAATTCCTGGCATACATTAAGCACTCCATATATGCCAGCTATTACTATTGGTATCTTTTTTTTTCTTTAATTATGGGAGTCAGTATGGACTTAATTATAATTACCTGAAAGCTAAAAATGTCTTTTACACTTGAATGCTAAATGGAATACAACAAAAAATAGACACATTAATTAACTAAACAAATGCATCAGACTAATAATATTTCATATGCCAATGAAATAGAGAATCATATTGTTATGTACTAAATACAAATAATTGATCATGTTTATTATAAATAATGTAATCATATATTTGGAAAATTTTGATGTGAATCATTATGAAGTATTACTAATTCTGCCAGCAGCTAGTCCATGATCTTTTTCCTCACATCTTAAACTAATGAAAAAGTCTTGGGAGACATCATCACTTTGAAGAAAACAGATCTTGAATGCTTATGGCCTAAAAGTAAATCTGGAATGTATCTCTTAATATTCTTAGAAAGTACTCATAGGTTTAGCTTTTATTAATTCATAACTCTTCAAAGTTATGAAATGGAAAAGGTCCTAAAGTTCAATTTCCCACCCAGTATTTGACTTTACCAGCACCATCTCAGCCAGGCAACCAGACAGCCAGGGCATGGGAAGTTAGACGATTAAATCTCTGTTCGTTTCCATAGTAACATATGATTTATTAATGGTTTACCTATGAGTTTTCAAGGATACCATCTCCGAACATTATAGTTGAAAAAGGAGACAATAGGGAAGGAAACAAATGAGACATTAATCAATGTTCAGCTTGATGTTTTTCTGTCAAGTGGTGAATACGAATACAGAGGGGAGTCACGACTAGCAAAGATGCAAAATATCAATGTTTTTGTCACTATTTAGTGGTCACTGTTGCTCTTACTCTTAATTTACAAGCTTTTTCCATTGCCCCTACCTATCTATTCTTTCATTATATTTCTTTTTCAGCTGATTCCCTCTTCCTCTCCACTTACTTCCACATTTTCTATCTTATCTTTGTTTCTTTGAAGATTATTTTATTTCTGTGACACGATAAGATTTTGCTTTAATAATTCAGAAATTCAGTTATAATAATAAATAATTTGACATGTGAGGAGTATTGCTGGGTAGCAACAGTAAAAATACGTGGTTAAGGGCGCAATAAGTTTAGGGCAGATAGCTTTAATTTTACAAATATTTAAGTGTCAAAAAGCAAAAGTATGATGTCAGATTCTGTGACAGATAATAAGTAAAATCTGGTTCTTTGTCCTCTGGGACTAAAATGTACCAGAAAATTTATAAACAAAACTAACCAAAAGTGGCATGGGAAGCAATATAAAGAGAGGCAGGAGTGAGGAGAAATAAGTAGGAATAAAGTAGCTAGCAAATAGAAAATTATTGTTGATTGCAAGTGTTATACTTCAGGGTATTCAAGACAGGAAAGGCATGTTTCAGAGTTTCTAGTTACTTGACACTGGTTTTAGAAATCTGGATCTCATGCTTAGCTATTGGTGAAAAAATGGTATGCTATGACATTAAAAAGTCTTTATTATGAGTTGAATGAAAGCTTTGTAAATACAGATATTTTGTTTTACCTAAATAGTGTAAACTGGCATAGTCAGACCAATGACAGCTGTCTTTATAAACAGAGACTTTGAAATAATAAAGAAACATGTAAAAAGATTAAAATGTTTTAGTGAAGAATTCTGTGAAAAAATTCATCATTGCCATTAAATTTAGTACCCTCCAAATACTTAACAGTAAACCTATTCTTTTCAATTATTTAACTAATGCAAAATTTGTGGGATCTATCTTCTACAATGCATATTGTAAGAAAATATTTAATCACGAAATGCAAGTTCAGTGTGTCAAGTAGATGTAATGATATTTTCTTACCACCAACTACACAGAGCATGATTGATATAAATGCTCATCCTTCCAAAGAATGGAATCCTTTCACTTGGTGCAGTAAATTGCATACTGTCTT